>PITA01013314.1:0-58079 GCA_004023965.1 Spilogale gracilis
CACTATAGATGGACAAGCTTTATTGTTTGAACCAAAATGGGAGCATTAAACAAACATCACAGCCCTCACTAATAACATTGTGACTTTGCTGTCAAGTGTAGAATCCTTCCTTCAAGAAAAAGCTTGTGACCATTTTGTATGGCTTGTCTGGAAACTTCTGTAAATCTTATGTTTTAGTAAAATATTTTTTGTTATTCTACTTTGCCTTTGTACAGTTTATTCTACTGTGTTTATTTCATTTTCCCAATGTGACAATCGTATTGAAAAATTAAAACTGATGGAACATTCTCTTTTGGTCTTCACCATCTGACAAGTTGAGCTGGCAAGAGGTGGATTTTGCCAGTTTCTTTTCATTGATGCAAACTTGTGTTAACAAAACACTGAATGGAGTATTTATAAGCTGGCCCTGAGCATGCATAAAGCATCAGTATTTGATATTTTTTTTTTACCTCCTAGAAATTTGAATAAATGTGTTTGTGTTGTCTGATTAGGTAGATGATCATTGATATCTTGCCATGGTGTTTGAAACTTACTGTACAGGAGAGTCACAGCAAAGCACCAGTTGTGACTGACTGTATAGGATTCACATGTTGTGCCACATTTGTTTGTGTCTGGCATTTGGGATATGACCTTTTCCTTAGTTCTTGTCTAGAAACTTCATGTGTAACCACTGGTTTGTGCTATTAGGAAACACCAATTTGATAATCCTTTGGGGTTGCTGAAGCATTTATGAGTCTTCCTTATAGACCTAATGAGCAGATCTCAAGCAACCAACTTGCATCAGTGTCATCTGATAGGTGTCTTCCTTTGAGAGTATCAGATCCTTAGTTAATGATTCTTTTATCCTTCAGTATTTGCTACGGAAGCTCCTATTGTTTGATATTCAGCAATTTTTTTTTCTGTACTGACAGAGTTCCTTCCCTCAAAAAACTGTTCTTTCCCACCCTACTCCGTATCAGATTCCCTGTCCTTGTTCTTTGTGAGTCATCAGGGTAGCCTGTCCTGAGTATGTAAATGTTAACCCCCCATCCTTCCCACCTCCCCCACCCTTCCCATCCCCAGGGTTGGAACCTTTGTCTCTTAAGGTAATGGATATTGTAGCCCGTCTGAATTTCCCCCACTCTTGATTCTCATAACTTCTGGAGTTTCTTCAGAATGTGGTGTATTTTATTGTGCTCCTATGTAAGATGAAGAATTATCTATTAAAATTACATTTTCAACATATGAAAGTTTTTGATGACTGGTAACTGGTATCCTTCCAAATAAATGCATTGCTTGGAAACAAATGTTAGTTTAATTTCAGAATAAAATTGTTTGTAACAATAACATTATAATTTTAAAGCTCTTAAGAGCAGTTGACATTTATAACAATTCTTGTGCTGTAGAGGGTGTTTTGCAACTAAGGAAACTGAATCGCATTCTGGGGCCAAAATGAACACTCAGACAGTTCATTAGAGATGAGCTTTATTTAGTGCAGGTGGCACCACTCATGATATCTAGTATCACATAGTGATTTGTAAGTTCTAAAATTCTAGGTTTAAATCCATTGTACCACAAAAATAGGTCGAGAGTAGGACTCTTATGTCTATTCGTTTGAATTCTGGAAGTACTAAAATGGAATAATTCACTGTTTTTGTTTCAAATATATGAATTCCTGGTTTTATGGCATTCTGTTTTTCCCTTTGTAATTTTGTTAAGAGCGCCCATTATTTCGATAGGATTATTCTCAGCCAGTGGGATGAAATGAGCCAATTTGTTGGTTACACTTGTTTAGGATCAAAGGGGTGCTGGGAGAGGACAGGGTAGATTTCAAAAACTGGCAGCCACCTTTTGGGCCTCTTTTCCTTGGCCCACACGGTGTGTGGTTGGTTGGTTTAAAACATTTTGAATTCAGCGCCAACATTCTTAAAAATCAGGAGATTCACATGACAAAAAAAAAAAGCCCAATTCTAGTAACTTGAATGATATGGAGATCTGGCAGCTGCAGCCATGTTCAGCATTGGTGCAGAGCACCATCTGGGAGGAGTGGAGTAGCAGCTGCTGGATAGGAGCGTGTCACTCTCTGTCTTCAGAGACTCTGGTGGGCTAGAGCCTCCTTCCAGCCTGCTTGCTCCTTTATGTAGTCCTATCTCTTATAAGCCTTTAATTGTGTAACTCCTAAGCTTAAGGGAACAGTGAATTTGATGAAAGTATTATATGTACCCAACACTGTACCATTTGGAGATGACTGAATGAAGGAGACTGGCATGTAGCTTTTCCTGTGGACCTTCCAATGGAGGAGGGTCACAAACTGCACTTGCAGCTCTGTCGTGGGGGAGGGAAGGAAGTGCTTGGGAAGGGCTGCTCTCCTGGATTCCAGCCAGATGAACACCTCCAAGCTGGAGGAACACCATGTGCAAAGCCCTGGGGGAGAGGAAAAGAATCTCAGTATGTAGGTGGCTTTCTGAAAATTTGTTCTGCCCCCATTAGGAGCTTCTCTGAAATGCCGAGGCATTGACAGGAACTTTATTTGATTTTCTGTTTTGTTGCAGTCTACTTTATTTTGATTTGTTTACACACTGGTTATTCTTGGTCCTGCGTAGTAAGATCTTAGCTCCTGCAGTGTGTAGAATTTAAACCCTGTTCCAAGAACATAATTTAATACAAAATTTCAGAAGCATTTAAAAATAAGCTTAAATTCAAACTGGTATTTAAGCAAGCCACGGGTGCTGTGGTTTAGCACTGTTCAAGGACAGTATGAGAGGAAATATAGTATCCTGCAAAACACCATAAACAACATTAGTGAGATGGAGCAATTGGTGTCATAGGAATGATAGAAATTGTATTTTTCTATTTGATTGTTCAGGATTTTTTTTTTTTTCTATTCTAGCCGTATCATTTTTTGTTGCAATAGCAAAGGCTTTTTTTTTGTTTTGTTTTTTTAAACCTCATTTGGAAAAGCTGGTCAAAAAAAAGTAAATACCGTGATTATAGGGCAGCTAATTCATCAGTTGATTTAGGAAAAATGTATCATTGGCATAATGTATATTTAGGTTGGGGGTAACATTTCATTTAGCTATTTAGCATGCTGCTTAGTTTAAGGAATTATATCAGGGGTTTATTTTTAAATGATTTAATGATCACAAAAGCAAAACATGTTGAATGTTAATAACTTGAAAGAAATATAAAGAATAAAATCTGTAATCTTCCAGCCTGGTGATACTGTTTCCTTAACTTTATATGCCCCTGTGTCAATTTCCATTTCTCACTGATGTTGGAAATAAGGAAGATTTGTTCTAAGGATTAGCTTTGCTACAGCTTTGTTACAAATTGGTTAAGTTCGGAGTTGGACTAGTTTTTCCTTTTTGGTGTATAAACCATGAGTTCCAGTATTCCTTCCTCTCCCCAGTTAGGTTTTTGCCATCCTTCAGTTGGTCTTACTTCGTCTGTGCCTGTTACTGTGACATTTCAGTTGTGTGAGTGTAGACTTGCTACACAGCCAAGCCTCTACTGATGTGATGTAGTTTTCAGTTTCTGACTTGGTTGTAGCGGCACAGTAATTGCCAGATTCTTGCCTATTGTCTCCTAGCAGAGTAACAACTGAAACCTCATCATTTAAAAGTACACTTTGTGGCGCTCATTAAGGGGCTTTTAACATTTTCTTCTAACAGTATCTGTGGGACAAAACAGGTCTTAGATAACCTCACCTTATTTGTATAGAGTACCTAGCAGGTTTCCTTTTTACATACTCTGATCCATTCTCACCCACCATAAGACTCTTGAAATAGTTCTATGATCTAGATTAGTAAATTCCAATTTTTCATCATAATCTAGCAAGTTTAGACTAAAGACTTAAACTCATTTAGATAAGGTAGGTTGGTTGCACTAGATTTGAACTAGGTGCTGTTTGTTTGTTTTGGCAGGAAGCATTAGGACTGAGTAGCCAAGGGAATGAATAGGGCCAGTCTCACACTTTTTCCCCCCTCCTAAAACAGTAAATATTTGGGTGTCTGTGGCCCATGGTTCTGTCCAAGTTACTTGCCTCTGCCATTGTTGGTGGGAAAGCATCCAGTTTTAAATGGTTGGAGATGCTGTGCTATGATAAAACTTTAATTTTCACAGGTCACAAAAGTTTCAACCACTGAAAAATTAAAAAAGGTTCTCAATCTGTGAGCTGTACAAAGACAGGTGGGGGCTAAGGTTTGGCTTGTAGGCTGGTACCCACCCCCTTGGCTTATGATTGATTATTCAGTGCTCTTGTATTAGAACAAATGTGTTGGGGCACCTGGGTGGCTCTCTGGTTGAGCGTCTGTCCTCGGCTCAGGTCATGATCCTGTTGTTCCAGGGTCGAGCCCCATATTCGGCTTCCTGCTTGGCAAGAAGCCTGCTTTCTCCCTATCTCACCCCCTGCTTGTGTTCCCTGTTTCTGTCCAATGAATAAATAAAATCTTTAAAAAAGCAAAAATGTGTCTCTTCTCCCCCTTCATTAAAAAGTAGCAGTATTCTAGTAACAAAGGTGGTATAGGTCTCCTCTTCTACTTTGCTGTTAATATATACTATCTTGATAGTATGCACATTGTTTATCAAACCCAATTTTTTCATGTAAGATTATTAAACATTTTCACATTGAAAATTACTTTGAATATAAATTTTAAAATTATACAGGTTTTTGAAGAAATCCATACAGGTGCCTTTTTAAAAAGTGACATTTAGCAGGTAATGCTGTATAGTTGTGCTTTTTAAAATGTTACTGCCAAGTTTACACTTGTGGCATCCAATTTCTTTGGTTATCTGTGTAGTTATCTGTTGACCATAATTTAATCCCAGTTGCAATTTCAAAAGTCTGCATTATATATCTTTAACCATATTTTGATTGTGCAACTTCAGTTGACTGTATTCCCAGAAGTGGAGCTGTAAAATTTGGTAAGTAGTACTTAAGTCATTCTCCAAAAGGCTGTACTGATTTATATGCAGAGATCCTTACCTGACTTCATTTGTGTCTGCATAATACTTGTTTTCATGGGCATACTTGACCATTAGCCCTTTAGTTGTGCACATGGTATTTCCCTGCCTCACTTTAGTTACCTAATCTTAGTACATAAATCTTTGTCCACATTCCTAGAGAGGATTTGGGATTCCTAGTATAATAATTTGATCAAAGGCATATTAAGTTTCTTGATATACATTAACGGTCAAAGTATTCTTTTACAGAATAAATTCGATTAAAAATTGAGAGTAACAGGAGTTACAATACTGGCATTGGTGTTTAGTAAGAGCCAGGAAATGTGATATCCAGGTAGTATTTCCACATAACTGGCAGAATAACTTTGGGGATCGTAATCAGTTACAATCATGATCAAGTAGAGGAATTTAAGACTGGTTTCTGGCAAAAAAGACAATTGAGCTTTTGGATAAATATGGGTCTTTGCTATAATGCAATGCCAAGAGAGGCCTTTAGGGCCTTACCTTACCGCTGGAATTCAGCCAGTGGCCCTAGTTAGAAAGATAGAAATCAAGGGGGATAGTAGTACCAGAGATGCGATCACTTTTCAACACCATCTACAGTTCCATATAAAATGTTGCTAAATATTTGGGGGAAGGGGCACATTTTAAAAGAAAATGTTGCTTTTAAAGATGGAAGATGTTAGTCTAAAAAGTCAGGAAGCCTGGATGGTCCAGTCATTAAGCATCTGCCTTTGATCCTGGGATGGAGCCCCACATTGGGCTCCCTGTTTGGCAGGGGAGTATGCTGCTTCCTCTCTCACTCCACCTGCTTGTGTTCCCTTCTCTTGCTGTGTGTGTCTCTCTAAAAAAAAAGTTTTAATACCTTGAAATCTCAGGACTGTCATCACAACCTAAGCTGAAGCCATGCTTAAGCAAGTGAGCCTTAGACTCTAACCGGTTAGTCTTGAGAGAACTTTTTCTCTGTGCTATGAGCAACAATGCTGGGCATAATTTATGCAGCTTCTGGTAAGTGTTAGGAATGTGAGAGTATTAGCTGGAAACTTCATTTGAGGCAGAATCAATTACATGATATTCCTGCTATAACCCAGTTCGCTAAAAATAAACCTAGCATTTACTCCTTTCACTTTGTCTACAAAGTTGAGCTTAAGGGGACCTGCAAGGAATTCCTGTATTCCAATGTGAAGACAACATGGGGAAATGCCAGGCTTTTGTTTTTCCTCCAATAGTCGAAGGCTAAATGAGGTTCAAATGGTACTTTTATGTGAGGATTCTTAAGTTGGTCTTTGGTAAGCCATATTTTGGGGGAAATACAAATAGTACTTTGGTGGGCAAGGTAACTAGCCAGTTGCCCTTTTAAATAGAGCTGTAATAAGTGATGGCAGTATATATAACTATCTGCAACATATTAATGACAAAGCACATAATACAGAGTAGAAGAGCTCTTGAAAATCGTTTAAAAAAAATCAGTTATAGAACAAACAAGGTAGTCATAGCAGGCCACCATGAGACTGGTTTCTAATAGAAAATATATACATTTTGGAGCGTTAATGGAAATACCTCTCTGGTGAACCATCCCCCTTTTAACTCAGTTAATTCCACTAATAAAGGATCATAAATGTAAAGTATAAATATACTATGAGATGATGTATATGACCATCTATGGGAGGAGAGTAAATTTCTACTGTGGAATGCCAGACAATTTTTCCACTCAGATGATGTTCAGTTATGGTTAAAAAAAATTATTTCCATTTTTATTTGGTTTCTAAATATAAAAAGTCAAGATTCTTACACCAATTATGTCAAATAAGACCATGCAAAGCAATTTAGAGTGTATACAACAATCATCCCCCCCGCCCCTTTCCAGTTTTGGTGCTTTATACAACTGATTGACAAAGTTGAATGGTTCGCGCCTGGTTGGAAAATTTCACCTGTTTATTAAAAAAATGCACACGAGCACACACACACCCCCAAGAAATATTCAGGATGGTTTGCTACTTTGTATCTGCAAGTCAACTTATAACTAGTTCTTTTTTTATTTAGGAAGCAGATGGGACTGAAAAATTTAGCTGCCCAATTTTACCCATCTACCCCACAGAAAAACAGAAACAAGTCCCAATATCCTGTAAACTTTGGAGGGTTGAGATAGTAGACGCTATTTGTTGTCCATAGTAGATTCAACTACTGAAGGCTTTTTCTCCTTAGCAGAACTAGAAATCTCTTCAGGGCCTTTCCTCTAATTTTGCTAGATTGGGTTCCAGAATGACAGTGAAGAATCCCTCGTGTGAAATTTAAAGTGTGACAACTATAAAGCATTCTGCTGCATCATACAAATTTTTGCTACTTGCATAGACTAAAGACAGTAAGTGTGCTTTATAAATGGCACTGAAGACTGACCCCAAGTGGCACTACTTAGTCCAAATGTTTTTGACCAAAAAAAAATTATACAACAATATTTATAGGCTCACTTTAAGAGATGGCTGACAATACTGTACATATTTTACATGTCAAATACATAGTCCAAGAGTTTATAAAATAAGTTCATGCATTATTACCTAAGAATATCATGTACAAGATCCCCACCCCCCAGTACTTGTGACAGCATTTCAGGTGGACAGTTTTATATACAAAATCCGGTTTCTCTGCTGTTAAGGTATACAGAGATTACTGAGAAACAGAAAGACCCTTTAGTCCATCGAAGTTTTTAAAAATTGTCAATCTGTGGATTTAAAATGTTAATAAAAACCCAGGATGCATAACCTGTATGAAGAAAAATATAAAAATTCTGGATGATCATGTTTGATCACACTACATAATTTAGAATGAAATGTCACTAGTTAAGTCTACTTATTCCTCTTACAGCATTAATTTGTGAACTAACTTTTATATTTAGTTAGCTGCATTTATGGCACAAGGTCTTTTTCAAAAGGAAAATCGCTGTTTAGTTTAACAGCACTTTTTTTTTAGCAGCAGTTAATTTGTAGAATGTACAACTATACTAACTTTCTACTTTATACTCACCAGTTACAGTATTTACAAGGCTAACGCCTACATACAGAATAATCTTTCACTCCCCTAACCCCATGTTTTTCTTATTTGAAGGTTTTTGTCCTCCTATCTCATTTCTGAGTTGTTTGGATGGGGGAAGCACAGAGGTTTCAGACAAGGTAACTGTGTGTTTGTCAATGGGATTCTTGAATCCAACTGAGTATAAAGACAAGACAAATAATTCTTAGTTCAGGTATGTTCCAGTGCCCCAATAGTTACAGGATAAATAGTACTTATTGGCGACCTATAAAAGATGAGACATTCTCAGGTATCATAGTAATCGAAGTCTGAAAGAGCAGGACAGCAAGGCCATTTCTCAACTGTGATGCAGGCGTCACTGATTAGCACCCGTGGTTACTACTAATAACCAGTAAGTTAACTGAAGAGGGAAAACTGGAAATATATCTTCTGAAACAAATTTATCGAGGAAATTATGATTCTCAAGTATTCTGTATAGAGATTATGGATAAAGGGAATTGGCAATTTAGCATGCTAACTCAAATCCCATGAATACAGTTTTTCATGATGATGTATTTACTACATGCATCCTTACAATACCTCTCTAAAAATCAACTGTATACAGTTAATAGTCCTTTAAATCAAAGTTCCGGAGTTACAGGGGCTAACTGGCCATATCAGGTAGCTAGTGGCATACCAGTTGTGAAAATTTATACCGATGAGTTGACAAATTCTGAAAATAGCAAATTAAGTCCTTCGGCAAAATAGTTACTGGATCATACAGAAATAGTCCAAATCTGGAATTTAGAAATACTGTGATCCTATGAAATATGTTTTCAGATCGATAGATTTAATATCAAGAATTAGTTTTGCAAATTTCTACAACAGAAGAATTTGACTATTTTAATGCTGTGATGAGAAAATAATTTAGAAGATCTACCCATAAGTAAGCTGATCTGACAAAAACCACAGACTGATGTCAAATGGACAAAAAAACTGAACAAAATGCTGTGAAAAAAATGACAACTAAGATGGGGGGGGTGGGTTGGGGCTGGGGGCACAGTTAAGGCATCTAAAAACAATTCCACATGGCTTTGGCTTATTATTAAAATATTTTACACTTTTTTTTTTAAAGAATATTCGAAAACATCTGAAAAACTTACAAATTGTTTGGAAATCCTGCATGGCAAATTCAGACAGTTTGCAAGCATCATTCAGATGTTTACCAAGGAAAAGTAAGAGACCTCTCCCTAGGAGACTGCACACGGGAGGTCCTCCCAGTTCTATCTTATACTAGATGGCAACCCAGAGGTCTGTGCCGCAGTCACAAACAAGGTGTTGTTATCTGGAAGGGAAGGGACTGTGGAATTTCCATTGGTTGGAGAACAACCCAGCTTTAGTTTTTCCAAATACTCTGCATGTACAGGCTTATGACACTGGAGAACTTTGATGGCATCTTCCACTTTGAACCACTCTCTCTTCCTTCCTAGAAAATAGGACATTGGTCACTATACAGTAAAGTTAATTCTAAAAAGTAGGCCATATGCTTTTACAATGTCCTTCACCCTCCTCCCCCACAAATAACTTTAAAGTTTTTTTGGAATGGCTTAGACAATATTCAAATGTGGATATACACACATACTGATTCTTTTTGAAAAAGGTAACCAAAAGTAATTTAAGATGAAAATTATATACAAGTATGAAGTACTTATAAGAGAATCCAGATGGCAGAGGGAAAGGGAACTTACCTATATTAACAGAATCTTCCCAATCTTCTAATATTTCAGTGACAGTAAGAACATAAACATATGTTCTGTGCTTTCGGTCTTGGTTCTGCTTGAATATTAAATTAAAAAAAAAAGCATTTTAATCTCTAGGAACTACTATGACACATCTTTGAGGGAAAAAGTTGTGGCATACTACTGGTTAGTAGCACACAGGCGTGTATAATCCAACAAAGTGAATTTTATGTAACACAAAATATGTAAAGTGAAGAAATTAAATCAAAGTGCCAAAGTTTACTGTGGGGAGTTAAGAGACATAAACTATACTGATAGTTTAATAAAAGTTCCTAGGTGAACTGTGCACAGCTAAGGTTGAGAATGGATTACTCGTTTCTGGAATATTACCTTTTAGTCCTATGTGCTTAAAACTCAATTTTTACCCATATTAAAACTGCCACCTTGTTTCTAGATTCAAAATTAAACACAAGTTGGTTTTAAAATGAAGGGGGCTCATCTTCATCTCAAAAGTTAGCCTTGCCTACTATAGTCTAGGATTTCAGATAATTGCCTGATTTAAAAAACTTCATTTTTTAAAAAAAACTCTGCCTCACATGGGGCTTGAACTCAAAACTGTGAGATCAAGAGCTGCTCGCTCTACCAAATGAAGTCAGCCTGGCCACCTGATGGTTGCTAAATTTTTTCCACCACAAACAACCTGAGTAATTCACTCAATCCATACAGTGTATAATGTCTTTGGGAAGGAATAGAAACAACCGAAAATGAGAGGCATAGCTCACAAAAAACATTACTATTCATTCATTATTTTTAAGAATTTACTCTCTTCTATGCCTAGAAAATCGATACACTTATGTTCACAAATTCACTGAAATAACCAGGGTGAACAAGCAGGACAATTCTAACTTTCTCTGGTATTTTGTAAGGGGAAAGATACATTGGTTACTATTTTCTGTTCAGATTCTATGAAATGTAGCATTTGTAATTAATAACTATTACCTACCTGTGTTACAGATGATTTATAATGTGAAAAGTTTCCTCCAAAAATCTTGTCAACATACCGACAATGTGCTATTTGTACTATGGTTACTCTGAATTACAGAAAACCCTCAATGTATTTTTCATTTTAGCCAGGAGATGGTGCTCTTCAATTGGGTAAAGCAAATGCTGAATTCTGGGAGAGACTAAGTATTAACTTGAGGACTTTACTGTTAACACTGTATTCTAGGAGTCCTTAATTCTACAATTCTACCAAGTGTTGCACAAGTTCTGATTCTGAGTTCTGTAAAAAGCCTTTTCACTTTTTTAAAAAAATTACTGAGAGGGAGGGAGGTCCTGCATGCAAGCATGGGCGGGGGCAGGAGAAAAATCCCAGACCTCCCCTGCTGAGCACCCAACCACCTTGAGAGCATGACCTGAGCCGGAAATCAAGAGCTTAAGTGAGTCACCCAGGCACCCTTTAAAAAGCCTTAAAAATAAAATGTTTATGGTTCTATGAGAAGGACTAAACTAACCCTTAAGTAGTATCCTGAAGGAAAAAAAAAGTCTATGTCTGACTCCTGGATGAAAATATGAGAATAGCTGTGTCTCATGATCCTTACCTTCCATAGAAACCTGCTAATTCCAAATTCCCTCTCCACATTCTGCCTTCAGTATTAACAGATTATCTAAGAGAATTCTATGCTTTTAGCATCTATTCTTTGTATCTTTTTTTTTAACCTTCATACAGTCTTCTAAGGATAATAAAATCATTTGTGTATCATTGAATACGTACTAAAGGCAAAGGGTCCATTTCTAGACAGTATCCCACAAGGGACCTAAAACCTTTGGTGAGATTGAGGACACACCTCCTAAAAAGTCTCTACCCTGGTGGTGCCTGGGTGGCCCAGTTGGTTGGGCGACTGCCTTTGGCTCGGGTCATGATTCCGGAGACCCGGGATCGAGCCCCACATGGGGCTCCCTGCTCAGCAGGAAGCCTGCTTCTTCCTCTCTCATTCCCCCTGCTTGTGTTCCCTCTCTGGCTGTTTCTCTGTCAAATAAATCTTAAAAAAAAAAAAGTCTCTACCTAAAGAATATACAGTAAACCAAGAAATAGGTCTTTATGAGCTCTACTGTACTGCCATATAAAAATAACTACTACTGTAAAAATGCGTAAAACTGATGGCATATGAAAGTAACTTTTATTTCCCCTCCCAACTAATCCTTTTAACTTGCTTACTAATAGTTTTAAGAGGAATGTCTAGCTCAGGTTGCTGCCAGATTATTTGGTTGGTTAGGAAAGAATGGTTGTAATTCTGTTATTCGAAAGGATTACTTTGATTACTCACCTCAAATATGCCCAGGAGTCTGCCTAATTTTCCTTTGACTCCAGCCTATTAAAAAAGGATGAAATGTAAAACTGTTACCTTTCCTAAGAAAATTTACACTTAAGTTATTTTTGGCTATTTCAACTCTTGGATCTAAGCACAATAGGCCCTCCTATACCAAGCCTTCTTTTGTGAAGGTTTTTGGCAATGCCAAGATTCACGACCTGTGGTCTGTTATAAAACATGGATTAATTTGTTCCATATGCAGGTTCAGACTGATCAGACTGTTATTTATTTTTTAGAAATGACAGGGGCTGACCAAAAATTAGACTCTCCCAATCTGGGACGAACTTCATGAATGAAAACAGACTTCTCTATCAACTGATAAGGTATTCACCCTTCTTAAAGGACTGTCTTTCTGCCCTCTGTCCCCCTACCCCCCTTTTTTTTCTTCACATGGCTCAGGAGGTATAGTTTTTCCTATATGTTACCCTTTGACTGCAGAGTCCTCATTACTTTTACTCAATACTCTTACAGACTGACTGGAATGTCAAATCCACAGCACAACTAACACATTGGTACCTGCTGTCTCCTCTATCTAGGAGGTGTTCCTCCCTTAGGACTTTGCTCATCCTTTAAGACCCATCTCTATGAAACTTTTCTAACTATATAATCAAGACCCAATGAGAGCGTTTACATTTGCTTCCCATTTATACCCTAAGAGCTGCTCAGTCATTTTATAGCACTTAAATCTATGCTGTTTTGCCTCTGTGTAAAGCAAATTCTATCTATAAGCAACTGTTAGAAGATAAGCAGGCCATATATGCTTTTGTGCCTGTGTGTTGAGTGCCTCATTTTACTCAACTTTAAGACAAAACAAATAAAAGCAATTTGCTTATTCATCTGAAAAAGAATTCTAGCATATGAATAATGTCTGTGCATTCTTACAGTGCATTCCAGCTGCTTTGAGACAAGGCCACCATATTATATTATCTACTGATCTGGTTTATTGTCAGTTATACAATTCTGGGAGACATCTACATTGCTTTTAGCTCTATTTTACCAGGTAGAAAAGAATCTGCTTAGCAAAATGCTAGCTATAGCTGCCTGCTTAACAACGTTGAACCAGACAACAAAGAGAGCACCCATGTGACCTGCCCTGCATAGCCCCCTGACACCGTCAACTTCCTAGTACACCTAGTACAAGCTACTAGGGTTCATCTCAGGTTCATCTCACCTCTTCATACACCTCCCTCACAGCAGCACCACCAGGTTCCTCCTCTGGTTCCATGCCTCCTCCAGGGACAATCCACTGGTCGGGGTACCGGCTGCTGCTTACCAGCAGCACCTGCAAGAAGGAGCACCACTGTACACTCCTCAGGCCCAGGGAGCACCGCCACCCCCACCCTCAAACCTCCACCAGGCTGGAAAGCCCTTCCCAGTTAACACACCTTTCAGGGTCAAATTAGAGGGGTGCACATTCTATCACAAATAAGCAACCAACAGCTTCTATACACATTGTCTTTTGGAATTCAGAATTCAGTAATATTGTACTCACATTACTACACATCTGAACCTAAAAAAAAAAAAATCACTTCAACTACCTGATTCCATTTGTGAAACTCCAATTCTTGGAGACTAACCTAGGCACTTAGGTTTGTGGTCATAATACCTGGGTTTTGTTTTTTATTTTTTGGTTACAGAATCTTACTATTCTCCCCAAAATTTAAGGCTATGTGACCCTAGGCATGTCACTCTATTCCCTCACCTATAAAATGTACTAACACTTAAAAAGATAACCGAGACTAAGAAAGCAATAGAAATTCACATAAAGCCAGTGCTCAGTATATAGAATTCCTGTTATTTTTACACTTAATGATTGGATGGAAAGAAGTACCCTTCATATTCCAAACCAATTATAAATGAAAGTCACTTCTTTTGATAATAGGCAGCTGTAACTTACGATCTTGAATAGGGCTGGCAAGCTATAGAGACTGCAGTTTGTTTTCATACAGTCTGGGAACTAAAAATGCTTTTTATATTTTAAATTATATGAAATTCAAATTCCGGTGTTCATAAATAAAATTTTACAAGAATGTACCCACACTCAGTTATTTTTTTAACATACTGCCTATGGCTGCTTTCACACTACAACAGTAGAGTTGGGGAGCTGTGACAGATACAGTGTGTCCCACAATGCCTCAAATATTATCTGGCTCTTAATAGGAAAAATCTGCAGACTTCAATCAAGAATAACATTAACTGGGCACCTGGGTGGCTCAGAGAGTTAAACCTCTGCCTTCAGCTCAGGTCATGATCTCAGGGTCCTGGGATCAAGGCCCGCATCTGGCTCTCTGCTCAGCAGGGAGTCTGCTCCCCCCCCCCTTCTCTGCCTGCCTCTCTGCCTATTTGTGATCTCTGTGTCAAATAAATAAAATCTTAAAGAACAGCATTAACCTTGAAATATGCAAACACTTAAAAAAAAAAGGACCAAGATTATCAGAATCCTAGAGGTTCATCATTTAAACAGTGCCTGAAACAAGAATTCTGTATCTTATGAGAATTTGTGGGCTAGGGTAGGTTAAAATTCACGTGATAAAACAAAGGCTATAATAAATAACCAATGTTTGTGAAGGAATAGGTGCCTTAACCAACTTGAACAAGTGTTCACAAAATTACACCTTAGTATACTGTCTTCAGGATTGTAAACCATTCTCACCAAATACATCAGTCAATTCAGAGCAAAGCTTAATCTGGGAGGTGTGTAGTAGTTTTCTGACATGAATGCCAGTAGTTCTATCTGCTCAGCTCCATCCCTACTGCCAGAGCAGCTCCTGGCATGGAGAGCTCATAGCCAGCATGGGAGTCACCTCCCACCTGAGGAGGCCAGCAGGAACTCAACCTTCCCCACCTGCAAAGTGCCAGGCTGACAGTAAATCGTTCAGCAACGCCCACCCTTCCCTGAAAGCTCTACAACACCAAGTTGGAAGGTAAGGAACACCTATCCAGGCACATATCCCTCCAATTTGAAAACTAAGCAAATTCTGACCTATGGACACACAATTACTGCAAAGTGGTGATCAACCAATGTTTAAGGGGTCTGAGCATTGTTTCTCTTATTCCTTATCTGGACAGGACTCTATTGCTTCTACTGGGGTTTTATTCCTTCAAAGAATTAACTGGCATAACAGTGCAAATCCAGAGGAAGCATTGTAAATTAACAGCTGGTAAAACCTTAGTTAAAACAATGGCTGGGGCATCTGGGCTGGCTCAATTGGTTAAGTGGCTCAAGTCATGATCCCAGGGTGCTAGGATGGAGCCCTGCGTTATGATTCCTGTTCAGCAAAGAGCCTGGTTCTCCCTCTCCCTGCTGCTCCTCCTGCTTGTGCTCTGTCAAATAAATAAAATCTTTAAAAAGGAAATATTAATGGCTGACAATTAAGGTACCACCACATCCAAATACAGCAATTTTGGTAAAATAAAATGGAAGCCTTAAATTTAAGCTTCCTTAAATATTAGCAAACAGGGCTTACATATTAAAATTAGAAACTAGGGGTGCCTGGGTGGCTCAGTTGGTTAGGCAACTGCCTTCGGCTCAGGTCATGATCCCGGAGTCCTGAGATCGAGCCCCACATTGGGCTCCCAGTTTGGCGGGAAGCCTGCCTCTCCCTCTCTCACTCCCCCTGCTTGTGTTCCCTCTCTAGCTGTGTTTCTGTCAAATAAATAAAATCTTAAAAAAAAAATAAAATTAGAAACTAAAGAGCCACAACAGGCAAATCTAGCAAGTAGAAAACACTGGTTTGAACTTGGAAGATGTTTTGCAACTGTACAAGATCACAACCAATGTGTGTTTCATTCCTGGATGCACACAAGGAAGGCTACTCATCTACCTTTCAGTGCACCCATCCTTCTAAGGCTGTTGAGTGTAGTCTGGCCAAGGCACTTGATGTTGGCCCTTACTAGCTCTTCTGCTTTCCCACTAGTGGAGCTGAATCAGCTTACCAAGAATCAGGCTTTCCCCCCAAATTTTGCCACTGGTATTTACTATTGAGTGTTAATCGTGAAATGAGGGCAGAAAGGAATTCTCAAAGGAAAGCAAAGGTTAAAGGTGGGTTGTTAAAAGCTGCTATCAAATTAAATATGAATGAGGCCACTATAAAAGACTAGAAAAAGGAAATTTAAAAATCCACAAACCTCCAAGAGTTTTCAAGGTTTATATTCTTTAAACAAAGTGAAACTACAAATCAGATTTTATTTTATTCAAAAAGGAGGCTTACAAAGGATCTATGGTATTTCAAAGCTTTGGCCTATATTGACACTGGCAAATACATGCTTTTAAGTTAACAATGCTTATGGTATAAAAGCATATGTCTTGCATCTAAGAAAAGTAAACCAAAACTACTATTTCTGACTGCAGAGGTGAAGGCCTCTCTACCTGATCACTAGGTGTGGGTTACAGATAATCTAGTTTTTACTGCCTGGATGAAGTTCTTTTTTTTTTTTAGAGATTTTTATTTATTTGACAGAGAGAAACACAGCCCGAGAGGGAACACAAGCAGGGGGAGTGAGAGAGGGAGAAGCAGGCTTCCCGCCGGGCAGGGATCCCAATGTGGGACTCGATCCAGGGTCTCCGGGATCATGACCTGAGCCGAAGGCAGTTGCCCAACCAACTGAGCCACCCAAGCGCCCCTGGATGAAATTCTTAATACCCAATTCTAAGCTCTCTGAGCAACTTCTCTGGTTACCTTCACAATGGGACAGGATACTATAGGGGCTAGCTACTGGGAAAGTACATCTTTATTTTTAGTAAACAGGGAGTTTCAAAGTCACTGTTCTTACGTTTGAGTCTTGAAAAAAATGAAACTCAATGTCATGTATGTAAGTCAATGATAATAATTCCCATTTGTCCCAAGATAGTCTTTAAGAGATAAATTAGGTAAGGTTAGTAATGCTGAAAACCCATTAGTAGAGTCTGTCTGCTTTTCTGAACTAACACTTATGCTTCCAAATTAAAGCCAAATCTTTAATCTGCAATCTATAGGACACCATTCACATATGACTAAATTTGTCTTCCAAATGTCAGTGACATGGATCCCTTATGCTTCAACATCTCCCTTCATAAATTATTTTTTAGCAAAGTATGAAAATAGGTCTGTATCATTTTGGACAAATGATTTAGTAGAATCTGAGAACTTACCATGCAAGAGTCCCTTGACATTCCAAAATGATTAAATTTAATTGATCAAACCATTAATTTCAAATGTATCTTTCCAAAATATGATAAATTTAACAAATGAGTAATTAATACCTGTAGTATAGAAATGATCAGCATCTAAACTACTATCTTAAAAGATCTGATAATGAGCCTATGGTGATCAAACAGATTTGAAAAACAGTATCTTTAATTAAATTTGTGCTTACTCTAGATCTAGAGTACTTCAGAGTTCAAATAAGGTCAAGGCCACATTTCTATGTTTGTTGTATTATGCAAGGGGCAGTGGTAGTGGTGATTATCTACCCAGGCAAAAGAAATCAATCTGAGTATCATTAAGTCGAGACAAAAAAGTGATTAAAATCTCTCTTACATGCTAGGAGAATCTCAACCTACAGACTCCATCACAAATCATTCAATATACTCAAAAAAAGAAAAAGGCAAGCCATCTAACATTTCTACAACATCCCCAAATCTACTAGATCTGTAATATAGCTTTAGCATGCTTACTGATGCTCTAAAAACACTACTCCTGAAGTAACAGGTTATAAAATCTCATTCAGTTAAGGGGATACCCAATAGCTGCCATATCCGTTCCTGGTTGTTCATAGATTTTAAATTCCTTTTCAAACACCTTTCTGGGTGTATTACATTTTGTGTATCCAACAAGATAGTCTGCGACGTTAGTAACAAGGTGACAGAGATGAAAGTATACATTCAACCTTCCAGATAAACCAGAGCTGAGACCAAAGGTTAAGATTTATAAAAAGGGGGGGGCGCCTGGGTGGGTCAGTCGGTTAAGCAACTGCCTTTGGCTCAGGTCATGATCCTGGAGACGAGGGATCGAGCCCCACATCGGGCTCCCTGCTTCTCTCTTTCTCACTCCCCCTGCTTGTGGTCCCTCTCTGTGTTTCTCGCCGTCAAATAAATAAAATCTTAAAAAGAAAAATTTATAAAAAGGTTAGCCAACCCACCAGGTTGCAGAATTAGACTCAACCTCAAAGCCAGTGCTGTTAAAGAGTAGTGAAAAGTGAAGACATTTTCTTGATTCACCGGCTCACCCTATATAAGCCTTCCTGCTATTATACTATCAAACCTGAACCCCTCCTTCCATGTATTGAACAGATTATCAGAATACACCACCATTCACTTCTCATTATTAGGAAACTGAGGTTCACATTTGTCTTTTCTTAGACAGTTAATGTTTTAAGCATTTGGAATGTAAGTACTACTCACTTTAAGTAGCAATAGTATAGTGACAATGGTCTACTTGGAACCAGCCCTGACTCCTACTGGACAAAAGTTTATCTATGAATTGGAGTAATCTACCGTAGAGATTGTATACTGTTATCACTAGTAAGTCCTCCTCACGGGGGATGTGTAAGAGCTTGTAAACAGGGGGACAAAAAGCTGTTTAAGGTTTATGTAATGCACTTATGCCTTCAGAAGATGGAGGTACTTGAAATTCTTAGTCCTACACCAAGTGGCCCCCAAATGTCGTTTGTTTTTTTTAGCTTTTATCCTTATAACTGTTCTTGGTCAGTCTGCTTCTGGGAACAACTAGTCACTACAAAGGACTACTTCTTGGGTGGGGGGAGCTGTCTAGAGAACCTTTAAAGTGATCCCTAAATCAAAGAATCAAGTTTTATTTTGTGAATTATAGCTATTTAGAAGCTGTATTGGGGTTTTAGTTCTTTCTTCCCACATTATCATCAACCAGGATGCATGAATGGTTAAATTACTTCTACCACAGTAATTACAGGCATTTAGCCAAAATTAGGCCAGAAGGCAGCATTTTATTAGGAACACCCAGTGTGCACACATTTTAAAAGATCTTAAGTTATAACAATGATTACTGTATCCATTAATCAGCTACCTGTTATGATTAAATTAGTAGTACTTTTTGGACTACAGTGCAATGGACTATATACTACAGTGGACTACAGAGGCACAGTGCTACAGGGGAATCAGAAATATGGGCTCATTTTGGGAAAACTGGTAAGCTTGGAAAAAGATCAAAATTCAAAATCTGAGGTATGGGTTCTACTGAATGCATTATCACTTTTGCACCATCATAAAGTCGAAAACCCACCAGTTGAACCACTGAAGTCCAGGGACCATTTGTATGGTATTGGTAGATAATATGAATGCTAAGTTGGGCTGATATTTTCTCCTAGCATGTCCATGTTTTGAAGCTATGGGTAAGCTTTCTTTCACACATTTCAGAAAGCCTTAGTGATATATACCAAGAGTCTGAAACAGATGCAAATTTTATAAAAGTGCCTTCCCTTGAAAGAAGGAAGGTTGGTTGAGTGGCCTAAGAAGCCCTTTAAGTCTGGGAGAGCTGCAGGCATAGGTAACATTTCCGAATGGTTTAGAAAAGGCTGCCTTTGGATAGAATTTAACTTTAATAAAAGTAGTCTCCATCTGAAGCAAGTTATCTTCAAGGACTTAAAATCTAGAAGGATTTCTGCAAAAGTGTAAGCCCCAGAGTATACATCTGGTAAGGCAGACTGTCTATTGATCCCAAGTGTATAAATGTTAGTAGAGATTTACCTATACTAATATTTCTTAAGACTGTTTTTATTAGGGCTCTGGTTTTAGAGTTCTGCTTTCCCTACTAAGTCTTTTTAGGTCTCTGCTTTCCCTCAAGGCTTAATTTTAGTGCATGATTTTGTAGAATTCATGCATTTAGTTAGTACACATTTGGCATTTAGCAGACTGTAGAATGCAGCCCCTGGTTCAAGGAGCTTAAAAGTTACTTGGAGGAGTAGTGAGCACTCTTTAAGACTGTTTAATTGTTAGTGTTTCTCCCTCACAACTGTGCCTGGATTCCAGCCAGAAGCAAGTCATTTCTATTTCTCTTTTTAGCACTCTATCCTATTTTGCTGCCAGATCATCCTCAAGCTTGAATACATTTAAAATGTAAATGTTCCATGTTCAAAACTAAGTGTTCCTTTCTTGCCTAGCAACTCCTTAGGCTTACATTTCAGGTGCTCTTTTTCAACCATTATCTGTCTTATGTTATCCTAAGCTGCAGCTCAACTAACCCACAGCCCTGAGTTTTGCTCTGTTTGTGATGCTTGGTCCTTCCTCTCACTGAAAACAAGCTCCAGTGGATCTTAACCCTGGAGCACGTGATGGTACTTTCCCTTTTCTTTATTTCCCTTTGTTATCAGTCATTTGTCTATCCTCCAGCTACAGAGTGTATTTCTTAGGAATTGACACTTCATCTCTGCAACCCTGTTCAAACTATCATATACATATAGTATGGTCAAAGACAATTTTTGGTTACCTTTTGTGAATGTATTGTCCTCTTTTACTGTACAAGCACAATATTCCGGCTACTTAATGGGATGCTTATTAGTGGGCCTGTGTGAAAGCCCAACTGCCAAAATTTCTGTAGGGTGGTTCCCTACAGATATAACACTAGCTGAAGGACACCTAGGTGGCTCAGTGGGTTAAAGCCTCTGCCTTCGGCTCAGGTCATGATCTCAGGGTCCTGGGATGGAGGCCCACATTGGGCTCTCTGTTCCGCAGGGAGCCTGTTTCCTCCTCTCTCGGCCTGCCTACTTGTGATCTCACGCTCTCTGTCGGATAAAGAAATAAAATCTTAAAAAAAAGGGGGGGGGGCGCCTGGGTGGTTCAGTTGGTTAAGCGACTGCCTTCGGCTCAGGTCATGATCCTGGAGACCTGGGATGGAGTCCCACATCGGGCTCCCTGCTCAGCAGGAAGCCTGCTTCTCCCTCTCTCACTCCCCCTGCTTGTGTTCCCTCTCTCGCTGTGTTTCTCTCTGTCAAATATAAAATCTTAAAAAAAAAAACAAAAACAACACACTAGCTGAAGAGGATCAGATTTAGAAATAAGGCACCTGGGTTCAAAATTATCTGCCAGCTTCTGGGACCTTGGGATAAATTATGTCTGCTGCCTAATTTCTTACTGTACAAATGCAAATGCTTATTATTTGCCTCACAGGGATGATAAATGGACAAATATATAAACACCCCCCACATCTGTAAAAATATAGGCTGTGCTGTTTAGGACAACCTTCTTTCCTGAAACAGCCTGTTCTCAACTATGCGCTACTGAGAACTCCTTCAGTACAAGGAGAACCATACTGGAACACTGCAAAACTTTTTGTGGTCCAAGAACAATTACTACTTTATTTCAACTGACACTCTATAAACCTTTCAGCCTCAAATAAGGCATACAATTCAAATCTCCCCACCAGGACTTAAGGTGTTGTCAACCAGTAGGCAGTAAAATTCTTACCTGTTAGCTCAAGAGGTGGATTCAGGAAGACCAGTGTAATTTCAACAGAGGGGGAATAAATTACTAGCAAAACAGCAAGACATCCAGGGAAGCTAATAGGGTCCATTTTGTAACTATCATATAATAGAAAGAGCCCCATTATACCAGAAATGAAAATCCTAAAGAGAGAAACCACACACTGAGGTTGGCTGTTTATTTTCCTTAGAAAATTCCAGAGCCTTCCCTTAGAGCATATTCTGACTTGGTTTCTCAGTCTGCACTGTACCAGATTTACTAAGTTTTATGTAACAGGTTTCTCTAATACTACGGAGCTTGCTCCTTACTTCATTTATCTAATGGCAGTAGTCTCTTGACTCAACTAGACACTAGGAATTTAGCATTTATTATAGCGGGAACAATTTCCAAGCACAAAGATAACTCATTGATCTACTAAGGTGATTTCTGAAGCGCTCTTCAGGCTTTGCTTTACCATTCACACAATATAGATCAAGTCAGTTTCCTCCCACTTACTATATTTTCTCCTGGGAACTGTTTTTTACAAAGCCTGAATTCCAAGTTCAGGTTATGGCAAGACTTCAAAGTCATCACTTCCAGAAGGCTTCCAAGGTCAGCCTCACAAAAATCTCTCATTCAGCAAATAGTGTGCACCCAATTACTATGGAACTCTGTGCCAAGAGCCCAATATCAGAAGCAGGGACTAGATCCTGAATTCTGCATCTACCACTTCCTAATTAGGTCATTTGCGGAAAGTACCTGCAATTGGCAACTGTCTCCTCACCTATAAACCAGCACTAAGAGGATGAAATGTAACGAACTTACAGGTCAGTCTTCATGCTAGCCCCACACATTCTAAGCACTCAACCAAGAATGTGATTATGTGATAGTGAGCAAATCAGACAAGATCCCTGACCTTTCTTATCACTTTGGGTGGTTCTTTTATGTTCAAAGCTTGTTTTTTCCAAACATGGCCCTTCCTTCAAGGATTTTCTAACCTTTTAAAAAATAGAATATACTTAATGCTTGTTGACTTTACTCTGTGAATGTTAAAATCTCTCCCGTCCCACTTTCTAGCTTTCCAAACTGGGCCCAGGTCACAGACAGAGACGTATTTATTCCGAAAACACAAGAAAATTTAGGCGTAACACTTAAAGGCCCCCAACTAAGCACTGATCAGCACTAAAAGGCTTGGTTTCTTTTAAAAAAATAAAGGCAAAACAGGAGTTTGATTTAAGAGCACCATTTTGAAGCACTTTGATTTTTTGTTAGCATAGTAAGAACTATGCTGAGTGTATACTATGTCATACTCATCCTAACTACACGGATTAGCAATGAGGAAGCCATTAAATTTCCTGTCTCCAGCTTTAGCCTGGTATTTTATTGGACACAGTTGGTTATGGAAGCAGAACTCTTGTTAGTTTTTTCCCTGTCTAATCATTTCAGGAGTGGCAATGCTTTATAAAATATTTTCATGGCTACCAATCAACTATTATTGTCTTAAGCAAATTTGAAAGTGAACCATTTTTAAATTAAATAAATGTAACTGAAATAAGGAAAAACTGCTCTCCAGGAAAACCTCAAGGGCCTGGTATCAACCCCAGCGCAGGAGGGTAAATTACAGATTGCTTATGCTTAGAACAAGAAAGGCTGCGTCTCTCCAGATGTCAAACCAAACAGCAAAGTAAAGAAGCCTTGATAAATATGCTGCGAGGTAGAGATTATGGTCTGAAAATGGTAATTTTGCCCATCTCTAGTCCATCTTCTCCCTCTGCCGTTACTCCACATTTTTCACTGGCCATCTTTCTGCTGTCAAAAAACTTTAAAAGAGGAGGCCTTTAAAAAGAAACATATCAAGTATAATTAGGCCAAGTGACTGCAAGTTAAAGGGTCCACTTGAAAGTGGGATTTAAAAAAACAGACCGAATGAAGTTTTATTTTAAAGCACGGGGTTTGTTTGGCTATTCCACAAACGATCCCAGGTTTAATCCTAAAACGCAAACTGCTGTAACGTGGAAGGAAAATGTTAACAGGCGGAGGCAGAAGAGCTTGGGCTGCAACACTCACGCCATTTCTGCGGCCTCTGCTAGCACTCGAGGTTTATCTGGCTTTACACTCAATTCGCGTATTAAGATGGTTACTTCAGCCAGAAGCGACCCTCCTCTAGGGCCAGGGGCGTCTCGGCCCGTACTCTTCCAGACCGCCCAGAGGAACATTGGGTTGGGCCAGCCCCTTTGTCTCCTCTATCAACTCAGAGAAAGAAAGGAAGGAGGGCGGGTGGGAGGGAAAAAAGGAGGGGGCTAATTCCTCCCAGTCCCGGGGCCAGAAGGGTCGGGCGAGGAAGGAGAAAGCAAGAACCCCCACACCGGCCGGCCCCCAACCGCCGGGCCTGCTCGGTACCCTCGCCGCGGAGGGCACAGAGCGCGCTGACGGCCCTCACCTCGTCCTCCTGTTCACTCCGGAAGCACAGGCACGCCGCCCGCTTCTTGAAGCCCTCGCGGTCATAGGTCCGCGTCTGGTTGGGCTTGAACTTCATCATAGAGGCGGACTCTTGCTGCCGCTTCTGCTCCTCCGGCCGCCGCCGCGGGGGCCCGGCCGCTGCCACCCCGCCGGGGAGTTGGGGTGCGGGCGAGTCGGGGCAGAGGTGGCGCCGGGAGGCGAGGCGGCAGCACGGGGAGTGGCAGCGAGGCCGGTCAGTCCCAGAGCCGGCGGCCGCTTGGACGTAGGGCAGGGCGCCAAGTGCCGGTCACTGCAGCCCGGGTGCCGAAGAGGAAATGCCGCCTCTGCCCGGGCGTCCGCCGCTCTCCATGGAGCCCGCCGCCCGCTCGCCTCCGGTTCCTCCTGCTGCTGCTGAAGATGGCAACGCCGCCGACACCGCCAAGAGAAGAGCGAGGCTCGAGGCTCGCGCGACAAGGAGACAGTTGTGAGAACTCGCGGCGTCTGAACAGCAGCGCCGCGACGGCTTCGCGCAGCCCCCACCGCCGGTATATTTAAGTGGGCCCGCGCAGCCCCGCCTCCGCGCGCCCCGCCCTGCGCGCGCCTCAGCGCCTGCGTGCCGGGAACCGTTGCGGCGGGGGAGGGGCGGCGGGGGGCGGGGTCTTGGGCCGCGCGGCCGCGTGGGTTCCTCGGAACCTGAGGACCCGGGCTGCCGCCGAGCGCGGACTAGCGAAATCCTGCTAGGATCTCCGTGAGTAGGAAGAGGCAAAGACCTCTCCCTCCTTGTTTATAAACACCGCTACTTGCCCATACAGACTTTAAATATCATCTCCAGGAGGGGAGGTCCAGCCACGTACATCCTCACAAAATTGCACCCTGGTCAAGAAATGCCTGGAGGCATCGCGGCAACGGCAGTCTCCTCAGTGACATCCCGAATTCACCCATGAGGTGCGGGGAGACAAGAGAGTGAAGGCCTAGAAAGGGGAAGACGTTGGTTAAGAGGGGTTTCGTTTGGAGGGTTTTGTTTTGGGGGTTTTGTTTGTTTTCCAGAGGAGAGAGAAGGCACATTTCCTTTTTTTCCCTTTTTTTATTTAAGTCTTTGGTTAGGGGGTCGTTTGTATTCTTTCAAGAGTCCGTTCAAGGTTTCTTTGAAGCTGTGGGTAAAAACTTCCACTTTGTCCCACACTCCGGAAGGTATTTATTAATATTGGCAATGGTTAGTATTCACGAAGTGTTTGCGCTTGTATTTCATTCTAAGTATCAGGTACATCTAAGTACTGGGGCCACTAAATATAATAGAAGATCTGCTGTCTGGGAGTTTCAAGTCTCCTGGGGACTTGAGGCAAACAACCTTTCCATTGCAGATTGTCACTCAGGTTTTAAGATTGGAGCCAGCAGGTCCCCAGTGTTAAGGAAGCCAACCCAATCCATTCTGACCCCCCCAACAGAGCCCAGGCTACTTAGCTCCAGGCCTAGAGGACCTACTGTGTGCCAGGCACTCGCATCTAAAACCAACCCCTGCCTTCCAAGGTCTTAGGTATCTGAGAGCAGAAATAATCAAATATGAAACAACCACACAAGTACATGTAGAACTACAAATGTGATAAGGTTGGAGGTGGTGGAGGGTTTCACAGGGAGGTATGACCAGACCTGCAAGTCAGAAAAAGCTTCCTGAAGCAGGAGGTCAAGAGCTGAAGGTCAAAGGAGGATGAAGAGGGGTTAAGGCTACCAAGAGCCTGGTGAACTTTCAAGGAAGGGAGCTGGGACTTACCGTAGAGTCCAGTGGTAGAAAAAGCAAGGAAAGATGAGTAAAGGCCCATGTGGCTGCAGTCGAGGTCAGAGTAGCTGAGTTCCATCTTTGGCCCAGAGGGCTATGAGGCCTGATTATTCCCAGCCTGGAGTCCCTTGGAGAGTCCAGAGTAGGGCCCTGGTCTTCCTGTTCTAGATACTGACCTTCCAGGTTCATGACTGCGGCATGTCACTTCATCATCTTCTTATTTCCAGGTCCAGGCAGATGCAAGTTTGTACAATAAGTTCATGTTGAATAAGTGATTTAAGAAATGAGATTTTACCATAGTACAATCAGAAATCTTATCAAGTCTGTGCAGGGACATTTTCCAAGCCTTAACTTTCTTATAGAAGCCACTTGAAGTTTATTTCCAGATTTATAAACAGAGACTGAACACATACAGCGAAGGACTCCATTTTGGCTAAAATGGCAAACATTATTTTGAGATAATTGGTTCAAATTGATTAAATGATCAATCTTACCATGGTCTTTTTAAATGATAAAGAACATTTAGTTTTCCCTCTACTTCAGAGGTCTAGCTTCTAGTTTGTGTGCAGTGAGTATTAGTTGATGAGATGTTAGTCTTTTCAGATCTTTCCCATTTAGTAATTACATGAGGTGAGGCATGAATCAGATTTAGTTGAAGAGGAAAGAGGAAGATGGCTGGAACAGACTCACTGAAGGGAGGAAAAACTGCACAGAAAACTGGTGAGCATGAGCATAGGGCCACTTTCCTCATATTCTAGACCTTTGCAATTGGTTGAAAAGATCTTGTGTTCAGGTCTTACCTGCACCAATCAATATATGTAACTTTTCTCACCTGTCAAATAGGTATAATGTCATTTTTACGATCTTGTACAAGACCACAGTGGATCTGAGAGTGCTTTAAAACTATAAAGCATTTAAATATATGATATTATGAATAAGAACATTTTCTTTGGAGATCTATCCTCCATTTCCTCAAGGAGTAGAGGAATAATGCAGAGAGCCAGATGCTTAGAAAGGACTGTGAGTTGTGAGGGAAGGGTTTTAAAAGGAATTTTGTAACAAGTGATTTGGGGGTGCCTGGGTGGCTCAGTTGGTTGAGCGACTGCCTTTGGCTCAGGTCATGATCCCGGAGTCCTGGGATCAGCCCCACATTGGGCTCCCTGCTCAGCAGGGAGCCTGCTTCTCCGGCTCTCCCTCCCCCTGCTTGTGTTCCCTCTCTGACTGTGTTTCTCTCTATCAAGTAAATAAATAAAATCTTAAAAAAACAAAAAACCCAAAAAAACCCCCAAGTGATTTGAACCAAAGAATGCTATCCTATAATAACCACCCCTACTTTTTTGTTTATTTATTTATTTAGTGAATTAGTTTTTGCAACTATTTGAGAAACACCTAAGAGAAAAGGAAACTTTTGTCCGACTAAAATGGTAGAATAGAGAAAGTCCTAATTAGAATGCTGAATCTTCATTTTCCTATGTCAGTTCCTCAGTAGTAGGGTGCACACCCTGGCCCAAAGCTCCCTGCTTTGTATTGTCTAACTGGTATTATGCATCTGAAATGTGCTAGGCACCCGTTGAAAGCTTAGATCATATCCAGCCAGATCACAGTTGAGATAGACGTAAGGTGGTTTTTACTCTGCAGGGCCAGTAAGGACTGGACAACACTGGTGGTTTCCTTGGGAATCAGAGTCCAATTTCAGATTATCTGTTTAGTGCCCTTAGCACAGTGTTGTCTTACCTGGAATTTAACTACACACGGAGCCATTTCTTGTACTATTTTAAAAAATTTGGAGCCATCATAGAGAACTAACATTCCTTCTCCAGGGTACTTTTTTCCCTGGGGTCTTTTTATGGGAGGCAGTGCAATAGGGGTTCCAGGCAGGGAGCATGCTGCCTTCTCTTGTAATTTACTCACAGCATTACCATAAAGTAAGTTCTGTCTCTCAAGGTAAAACTGATCATGACAAATCATCCCTTCCTGTGTCGTTCTAATGATAATATTGGCTAGTTGTGGGCAGCTATGTGGCTCAGTTGGTTAAGCCACTGCCTTCGAGCTCACGTCATGATCGTGGAGTCCTGGGATGGAGCTCCATGGGGAGTCTGCTTCTCCCTCTGACCTTCTCCCCTCTCATGCGCATGCTCTCTCTCTCAAATAAATAAATAAATAAAATCTTAAAAAAAATAATAGCTAGTCATTACTGAATGTTACTTAGTGCTGGGCACTTTTCATGATCACAGTTGAATGGTCCCAACAGCAGCCTTATGGGACTGCTACTAGTTACCGTCTCCAGTTTATAGGTAAAGAAACAGGGATGGCCTCCTCTCTTTGCAGCCCATATTCTTACCTGCTGCACCGTATCACTGTAAACTTGTCTTGCCTCTTTCATTACATGGTAATTATTTTGTATATGTTATGTTCTGACACTGGGATTTCTTTCCTTTTTAAAATGAAAAAGGAGATTTGTTTAATGTGGGATGGTAAGAGAAGCTCTTACAGGGCAAAATAGAAATGGAAGTCTTCAATTTCATGTCATCTAAAGTGATTTTCTTTCTTTTGCTAAAGGCACAGATTAGAAGAATAAGCAATAGTTGAAAATTCAAAAGCCTTAAACTAAAGCTTTAGGATTAAAAATCCTAGAAAGGATTAATGCAAACAGCATTAGCAAGACTTTAAAAGAGACTGGTTTGCCTGTTTATAAGCTTCTTTTCATTGAAATAAAGAAATGATTATCAGATTTATAACTCATTTTCCATTTCCTTAATTCCTATTTACCGCAGGGCACTTTGTTTCACAGGCATCATGTTTATGTGCGTTCTGGGTGGCTAATAAAGATGTTTACCGGGAAGCACCGCTCCCACTTTACTTTATCTTTTAGGGAAAGGTATTGCCAAGTGCTTATCTCCTCGGCAAAGGCAGTGACTTGACATTTTCACCACCTTCTTCAGGACAGCATTTAAACTTCTTCATTCAGAATGAATGAAGTTCTGTCTTGCTTTATACTACATAACAATTCTGCATTTTCATTTGAGGGGAAAGGCTAAAAAAAAATGTTTGCCCATGAGAGACATGTTACTTAATTGTAATGTATGGACCTTGTTTTGATAGAGATTAAAACAAAAAATAAATAAGAAAAAGACATAGGCAATCAGGGAATGTGAACATTGTTTTATGATATTAAGCAACTGTTGTTATTTTGAGGGTCTGTGATGTTTGAAAGAAACTGCTAAAATATTCAGAGCTGAAGTGATATGATGTCTGAGATTTCCTTCAAAATAATCTGTTGGAGCAGGGAAGATGGGTTGGGAGTGTGGAGGAAACTAAAGAAGCCATGAGCTGGTTGTTGTTGAAGTTGTAAGCCATTAGGAAAATGGAGGAGAGGAAGGAAACAGAAAGGAGGAGAAGAGAAATGTTTTGTATTTCATGGGGCATGGAAATGAATCTCTGTACTGTTAGAAAGAAGTTGTACACACTCATTTATAAGTATTAGATTCTAGAATGATTGGAATAACCAAAAATGCAGTTTTCAAATGATGCAATTTTTTATAAAGTAAAAAATAGAAAAATAGAACATAAAAATTACTCGACTGTGCAAAAAATTATGACCAGTATTCTTCTATGAATTGAAAAAAATTTAAGGGGCGCCTGGGTGGCTCAGTTGGTTAAACGACTGCCTTCAGTTCAGGTCATGATCCTGGAGACCCGGGATCGAGCCCCACATCGGGCTCCCTGCTCAGCGGGAAGCCTGCTTCTCCCTCTCTCAGTCCCTCTGCTTGTGTTCCCCCTCTCTGGCTATGTAAAAAAAAAAAAAGAAAAGAAAAAAATTTAATGGTCATTTCTATGTGAAAATTTAATAGTGATTGATATGGTTATCAGCATTCATCCCTATGAGGTGAGACAGAATTTCATTCTTGTAACTAGACTACAAAACTTAGGGCAGGGGTGCCTGGGTGGCTCAGGCATTAAGCATCTGCCTTCGGCTCAGGTCATGATCCCGGACTTCCGGGATCGAGCCCCACATCAGGTTTGCTGCTCCACAGGAAGCCTGCTTCTCCCTCTCTCAGTCTCCCTGCTTGTGTTCCCTCTCTCGCTGTGTTCCTCTCTGTCAAATAAATAAAATAAAAATCTTTAAAAAAAAAAAAACAAAACTTAGGGCAGAAGGCCAAGTGATCCAGTGATACTTTTGTGTAACCACTGAGCTATAAGCTATGAGGCAATCCATAGATATATGTAGCTGATTTCTTCTCCTGGCATAGTTACTATGTCATGTATCATATTCCTCTATAGAAAATGCAAATACAGTCAATCTCTCTCTCATCTCCCTCTGTCTCCTTCCCTCTCCCTCCCCCTCTCTTTTTCTCTCTTTCTCTCTGGCTATTTATGTTGATTTTTAAATCTGTCCTTGATTTTTCTTTGTTTTGGTTTGGGGATATATATATAATCTCCTAACTGAGGAATATATGGTCAGCTCTGTCCTCCAAGCCTGACATTTATTTCTCATGGTTTTGGAGATTGGAAAGTCCAAGATCAAGACACTGGCAGATTCAGCATGTGCTGAGAACTCACTTCCTCATTCATAGATGCTTCCTGGTTCCTTGTGTCCTCAAAAGGTAGAAAGGGCAAGGGAGCATCACTTAGTTTCTTGTAACAGTACTAATCCCATTCATGTGGGCTCTGCCCTTGTGACAACCATCTCTTAAATACCCACTTTCTGGGGCGCCTGGGTGGCTCAGTTGGTTGAGCGACTGCCTTCGGCTCAGGTCATGATCCTGGAGACCCGGGACCGAGTCCCACATCGGGCTTCCTGCTCGGCAGGAAGCCTGCTTCTCCCTCTCTCACTCCCCCTGCTTGTGTTCCCTCTCTGGCTATATTTCTCTCTGTCAAATAAATAAATAAAATCTTTAAAAAAAAAAAAAATACCCACTTTCTGATACCATCACATTGGGAGTTTGGATTTTGACATACGAATTTTTTTTTTTTTTTTTAGATTTTATTTATTTATTTGACAGAGAGAGAGATCACAAGTAGGCAGAGAGGCAGGCAGAGAGAGAGGAGGAAGCAGGCTCCCTGCTGAGCAGAGAGCCTGATGCGGGCCTTGATCCCAGAACCCTGAGATCATGACCTCAGCTGAAGGCAGAGGCTTTAACCCACTGAGCCACCCAGGCGCCCGACATACGAATTTTATTTTTTATTTATTTATTTTTTAAAGATTTTATTTATTTATTTGACAGAGAGAAACAGAGCTAGAGAGGGAACACAAGCAGAGGGACTGAGAGAAGCAGGCTTCCCACCAGGCAGGAATCCCAATGTGGGACTTGATCCCGGGTCTCCAGGATCATGACCTGAGCCGAAAGCAGTCGCTTAACCAACTGAACCACCCAGGAGCCCCCCCAATATACAAATTTTAAAACAACACAAACATTCAGTCTATAGCAAGTAGCGGCACAGAGAACTGTAGAATTTCTCTTTAGGTGGGTGCCGGGACCTGGCCCTGGCAACAGTCAGTCAGGGTTCCCAGAAGGTGGTGATGGAGTCTGCGAAATGAGGAGACGGGACACGAAGAGTGGTGTGGGGATCTCCTGAAAACTGTCTTCTGGGTTCTTTATTTAAAGCTTTTTAGTTACATCAGTCTAGCTTTAGGCAAACAGTTGGTTCTGTCTGTCTTGCTCTCTCTGCTTCGTTCTCTCTTGCTGTCTGTTTCTGTCTCTCTTTGAGGGCTCTCTGCCTTTGCCTCTGCCTCTGTCTCTCTGTCTCTGGCTTTGTCTCTCTTGACTGTCGAGGGCCCCAGTCTTTTATTATTCAAAAGTGAGTAAGTTGGGTGGTGCAGTTAAATCTTTAACCGCTTTTGCACTCACCCTAGAGATAGGATTAGTATTGTCACTGCAGGGTACCCAGTGATTGCTTAAACTCACAGAAGTTGAGACCATTGAGGCAGAGGGATCAAGGAATACAGATAAGAGATACAGAGATATGATTACCAGGAGGAGGATTAAATGGAACTATGTGTCTTGGATAAACACACAAAGGACATATTGCCCCAGCCCACAGGGTACATGGCTTTCTGGATTCTGGAAGGGGGGGGGGGTAGGGAGCCCGGAGGGGCTTTCATTCACATTCACAGGTACCTCCACCAAAGTTTCTGGTGGCTTGGGAGGGGCGGATCACACACCATCCCTGACAGGTGGGCTTAGAGCTGGTGATTTGTTGCAAGGGGAGACTTTTTAGAAGCACAGGGTTTTTTATTTTTTTTTATTTGACAGAGAGAAACACAGCCAGAGAGGGAACACAAGCAGGGGGAGTGAGTGAGGGAGAAGCAGGCTTCCTGCCTAGCAGGGAGCCTGATGTGGGACTCGACCCCAGGTCTCTGGGATCATGACCTGAGCCGAAGGCAGTCGCTTAACCAACTGAGCCACCCAGGCGCCCCACAGGTTGTTTTTTTTTTGTTTTGTTTTGTTTTTTTTTTAATAGCATTTGACATAATATTAAGAAACATCAATTTTACATATAAAAGAAAAAAGTACAGCTACTTTAGTGAATATTAATGGCAGCTTATGCTTTCTCCAAACTATCCCTTTTGCTTCCTCCAATTAAACTCACATTTGGCAGGGGTTTAGGCCAGTGATGGACATAGCAGGAAGGATCAGGTGGATTTCCATATCAGGTAGACAGAAGAGTCCTATAGTTTTTGGACTGGAAGGGATCTTAGAGCTCATAGTCAAATCCCTTATTTTCCAAACATAATCTTTCTCTCTGGCTCTCACCCCTTTTTGGCTACTTCCTGCTTCAGGACTCCATTTAGAGACCCTTCCTTTAGGAGACATTATTTCCCTCTCCTGCAAAGTCTGATTGCAGTCCCTGTTTCTGTCCCCTGTACTTTTTCCATGGTCACACTCATCACTTGCTATTATAAATACTCTTTTCATTTTACTTTTTTATCTGTTGCTCCCTAGAAGGTCCAAACATTTGAGGGCAGAGGATTCTGCTATATCCAAGGCCTATTGTAGGACCTGCACATAGTCACTCTCAAAAAGTATAAAGTGGGCGCCTGCGTGGCTCAGAGGGTTAAAGCCTCTGCTTTCAGCTCAGGTCATGATCTCAGGGTCCTGGGATCAGGAGGCCCACATCAGGCTCTCTGCTCAGCGGGGAGTCCGCTTCCTCCTCTCTCTGCCTGCCTCTCTGCCTACTTGTGATCTCTCTCTGTCAAATAAATAAATAAAATCTTTAAAAAAAAAAGTATAAACTGAGTAAAGGAATGTACTTGAAAAACTCTAAGACAAAATCATTTAAGTCTAGAGAGAATTTGCTAGGGTACAATGGATTAGGTGGCTGGACCAACAGGGACAGAGCAGAACTAACAAACCAGAAAACATCATGGGAAATGATAACAGCAATATATATAGAATAATAATTATAGCATTTCCTGAGTACTTCTGAGATGACACCCTGTGTCCTCATACTTGATAGATATTAACTCGTTTATTCTTCACCAACATTCCCATTTTACAGATGAGAATACTGAGGCACAGATGAGTTATATAACTTGTGCAGTTCACAAAACTAGAAGGTGGGGTAGCAGAATTTCAAAACTAATTATCATCACAATGACAAGCATTGATGGCAGAGCTAACAACCATAAGACAGAATAGCAATCTGGTAGGTATCTTGCTTCAGCTACAGTCCATGCTGTGTGTAGACAAAGAGGCTAAAAGGTCAATTTATAGTCAGCACAGAAGTGTATAGACCTGGTGCAAGTCTTAGGTAACCTAGAAGTTTCTTATGCCCCTAAAGATTGAACCAAGTCTTTGAATGTACAGTAGGTTCTTACGTAAAAGGAGAACTTGAACTTGAAGGAGAACTTGGAGGAAAGGTATTCTGGCGATCTAAAAAATATGAATTAAAAAAAGACTGGAAGTTTCTCCATTAAAATATTGACAATTGGGTATCTTTAGTGCTAGGATTGCAGGTGATTTAAAACTGTTATGTATGCTGACTTTTCCAGCATTTCTTCAGCATACATTCATTATTTTGGTAATTTTTTGGAAGAAAAATCTTGGAAGTGATAAAGGAAAGCACTAGCTTTTCTCAAACTCCACCAGGAATTAATTACATCTGTTCATAATGACTGAAACAGAGGAGATCTTTGAACTTCTGTGACTGTTTAGAAATGTAGTTAATCAGGATTAGAAAGATAAGTTTATTAATTTGGTTCTGGATAGCTGAGCTTATCTTTTTCCCTTCTGTCTAAAAGCTGAAAGGAAGTTACTCATTGCTGGGTATTAAGATTTATCCTAGATTATATAGGCTGCATTGTTTTGTGGGTTATTTTTGTTTTTGTTTTTTTTTACACTATAGATTACTATCAGCAGAAGCCCCTTGAAAGTGGCCTCTATAGGATTATGAACCTCTTGAAATCATATGCCAATCTTTGTGTGTTTGTGTATATGTATACATTTTTTTTTGAGAGGATGAATTCATAGCTTTCATACATTTTCAAGGAACCTCTCAAAAGAATTAAGAACTGCTACATGAAATGGACTCGCCCAGACAAGGACAAGAGGAGTCTGGACCTGTTGTTAGGAAGTTAAAGGCAAAGTTGGAATCAGGTAATACTGTCAACAATCCAGATGCAGCATTCAGGAATAAGATGTTATAGTCATGAGCTGGTCATAGCTTATAAATCAGAATCCAGATGTAGGGGCAGAAACTGTACGGAACCAGGAAAGAGGAACAGAAAGAATATAACAAAGGCAGTTTTAATAAATGCCTGTTGCTTGAAAAGGAATTAATTTTAGACTTGGTTGAGACAAGAAGTTTCCCAGTTAACAGTGCCATATTCTGGTTTGAGTTAATATGTCTGAGCTCCCAGATAAGCTCTATGATTTCTCCAACTCTCCATTTTTTTTAAAGATTTTTTATTTATTTGGCAGAGAGAAACACAGTCAGAGAGGGAACACAAGCAGGAGGGGTGAGAGAGGGAGAAGCAGGCTTCCTGCCGAGCAGGGAGCCCGATGTGGGACTCGATCCTGGGTCTCCAGGATCATGAGCTGAGCCGAAGCAGAGGCTTTAACCCACTGAGCCACCTAGGTGCCCCAAAATTTTATTTTTAAATAATTTCTACACCCAACATGGGGCTTGAACTTACAACCCCAAGATGGAGTAGTATGCTCCACCACCTCAGCCAGTCAGGTGCCCATCTTCAAACTCAATATAAATATTGTGGCAGGTACTGTGGAGGATACAAAAGAAATAGAAGACAGAGTTCTTTACCTCAAGATATCACAGTTTTTTCAGGAAACATGAAATAATACAAGTCCCGTCTAGAGTTAAGAGTTAAACTCAGTGCAATCAAGTGCTAAATTGTAATCATATTCAGGCTAGTTGAGGGCTCTTGGAAACTGCTTTTCAACAACAAAAATACATTATCCTTAAAGAAAGTAGCTTTCAACATCACTTTTCCTTTCATTTTTAAAAAGAAAGTAATACATTAAAGTATGCTATATAGAGGATGTGTTCGATTTCAGTTGTATGTTTTTCAAGAATCTTATACATTCCAGGGTGCCTGGGTGGCTCAGTGGGCTACAGCCTCTGCCTTCGGCTCAGGTCATGATCTCAGAGTCCTGGGATCGAGGCCCGCATCTGGCTCTCGGAGCCTGCTTCCTCCTCTCTGTCTGCCTCTCTGCCTACTTGTGATCTCTCTCTGCGTCAAATAAATAAATAAATAAATTTTAAAAAAAGAATCTTTTATATTCCAGTTTTATAGAAAAGTCACAGTATTTAAAAAGGTAAACAGCCATACACTTATACATAGATGTATTTTCTGTTGATGAATTTTCCAGATTGAGCCTTTATATATCTAGTCATTAGAAAAAATAAAGAAAGAGAGATACAGGGAGGGAGAGAGAGAGAGAGAGAGAGAGAAGAAAGAAGGAAGAAAGAAGGAAGGAAAGAAAGAAAGAAAGAACTGCTCTACCTTTTTAAACAGAGCTTCGTAATGTTGAGATAAATATTCAGTTATTTAATTTAAACCACACACAGTGTAGATTTTTCTGCTTTTAAGAGACATACTTGCATTTCCTAATTTTATTTGCCATTTTAAATCTCAATATAGGTTTTCAAATATGTTACTGCATGTAAAGATTAATATCTGTCCCTTTTTTTTTTTAAAGATTTTATTTATTTATTTATTTGACACAGAGAGAGATCACAAGTAGGCAGAGTGGCAGGCAGAGAGACAGGCAGAAAGAGAGGAGGAAGCAGGCTCTCTGATGAGCGGAGAGCCTGATGCGGGCCTCGATCCCAGGACTCTGAGATCATGACCTGAGCTGAAGGCAGAGCCTTTAACCCACTGAGCCACCCAGGCGCCCTAATATCTGTCCCTTTTAACTGTTTGGAAAAATGAATTCTAAGATTGTCTCTGGTTCCTACTTCTGTGTAGGTTAATAGGATAAGAAATTTTTTAAAATCCAATTTGAAGAAACTTGGAGATGCTTTAAGACAGAGTACACCTATATATGCTTCAGGAAAATACTCAGGGTTTATATGGCAGGTTTGAAACAAGTACAAAACTTCTTTGAGATGTATATTTTAACAAATCGTTGTTAAAGTTTTTGCTGAAGGGACGCCTGGGTGGCTCAGTTGGTTAAGCCACTGCCTTTGGCTCAGGTCATGATCCCAGAGACCTGGGATTGAGCCCCACATCAGGCTCCCTGCTCAGTAGGAAGCCTGCTTCTGCCTCTCTCACTCCCCCTGCTTGTGTTCCCTCTCTCGCTGTGTTTCTTGCTGTCAAATAAATAATAAAATCTTAAAAAAAAAAAAAAGAGTAGTGTTTAAAAAAAAAAAAAGTTTTTGCTGAAGAAAGTGTTTCTCCGGGGTATCTGGGTGGCTCAGTCATTAAGTGTCCGCCTTCAGCTCACGTCATGATCCTGGAGACCTGGCATTGAGCCCTGCATTGGGCTCCCTTCTCGGCGGGAGGCCTGCTTCTCCTTCTCTCACTCCCCCTGCTTGTGTTCCCTCTCTAGCTGTGTTTCTCTCTGTCAAATAAATAAATAAATAAAAATCTTTAAAAAAAAAAAAAAAAGTGTTTCTCTCAAGGGTGCCCAGGTGGCTCAATCATTTAAACATCTGACTCTTGATTTCCCCTCAGGTCATGATCTCTGGGTTTTGAGATGGAGGCCATGTGGGACTCTGAGCTTAGCAGGGAGTCTGCTGGAGATTCTCTCCCTTTACTCTCCCTTGGCACACCCACTCTGTCTCTCTCTCAAATAAATAAATAAATCTTAAAAAATAAAAAAAGTTTCTTCAAGATTTAAGGACTTGTGGCAAGCTTATCAGTGTCTATTCCCCATCAAAGGCCCTAATGGCTAGAAAAGTCTGCTAAGTGTCATGTTAAGAACTTCTGGTTTCTTCCCACCTTTGTGTTTTTATACCACTTCTTGTGTATTGTGCTTTTTCAACACTCCTCTCTTTCCTCCAAAGCCTTCCTAGAATTGGTCCCACCTTCAAGTCAACAGTTTTATGAAATACATTATTCTTGAGGAAATTTCAAGAGTAGTTCTTGCTTTTGTTTATAATTCAGTCATATTGTACCTGTTTTTCTTGGCTAAAGGAAACCAACGATTAAAATGCTTCCTAAATTGTTCCCCTGCTGCTGCCTACACCTTGTTTGGAGAGTTTTCATTTACCCCATACTGGTATTGAGAGCTATTAAAAGGTTTAAATCCATATTATTAATCCAGAATATGTTTTATAGAAACTCAATGTCTTCTAATAGAGAAATGGTTATATTAATTATGATGTATCTACTTCCAAGAGTACTGTGTAGCTATAAAAAACAGTGCTCAACTATTTTCTCAAAACAAGGCAAGAGCTTGTTACAAAGTTACTTTTTTTTTTTTTTTAAAGATTTTATTTATTTGACAGAGAGAAACACAGCCAGAGAGGGAACACAAGCAGGGGGAGTGAGAGAGGGAGAAACAGGCTTTCCGCCGAGCAGGGAGCCCGATGTGGGACTTGATCCCAGGTCTCCAGGATCATGACCTGAGACAAAGGCAGTCGCTTAACCAACTGAGCCACCCAGGTGCCCCCCACAAAGTTACTTTTTTAAGTCTTTTTTTTTTTTTTTCTTTTAAAGATTTTATTTATTTGATAGAGAGAAACACAGCCAGAGAGGGAACACAAGCAGGGGGAGTGAGAGAGGGAGAACCAGGCTTCCCGCTGAGCAGGGAGCCTGATGTGGGACTCGATCCCGGGTCTCCGGGATCAAGACCTGAGCCGAAGGCAGTTGCCTAACCCACTGAGCCACCCAGGCGCCCCTACTTTTTTAAGTCTTAAAAGTAAATATAATGGAGTCCCAATTATATAAAGATCTTTGGGTATAGGTGGTTTTATGTCCTTTACACTTAGCTGTATTTTTTCAATTTTCTATCATGACTGTGTTCGTTTTTATGTTAGGATGGAGTGTGTTTGTTAAAATTTTTTTTTCAGCCCAGTACTAAGTAAATTGCTTCCACGTTGGTTAATAAGAATAAAAGCAGTTATAATCTGAACAATAATGACAACAATAATGATAAAAATATATTTAATATTCTGGGAGGAACTGATATATAATTAAAGTGTTCACTTCAGACCACTCAGTTTTAAGTCAAACCTAGAGGTCAGGTCACACTAACTAGTGTACAAAGCAGGAGGTGATAAGGTTATTGGAGCTTTGTGGTTGATTTCGTTTAACTTTGAATGCAATGGACATAGATACCTTGTAAGCCCCCACTACTGCCCTCCCCTTCATCCTTTACAGTCTCTTTCCTTTCGAAATTTCCATATTGTTTCCATACCTCCTCAGTGGCTTAAATCAAGGGACAGGAAAGGAAGAAACAATGAGGCAGGTCAAACTTAAAGGTATAGGAAAGATTCTTTGTTTCCTTACTTCTATCTCTACAGGCAGGGGAGATCCCTTGGATAAGTTCTGAGAAATAGAACTATTTCATGTAACTGAGCACTCAACTACTTCAGCTAATGCATCTTGTGACCCAGTTGTGGGAGTGGAGTTGAGTTCCCTTTAATTTTTGGAGTGACTTTTTAAAAGGCACTGGAACATGTAAGAGTGTCTTTCTTTCTTTTGGATACTGAAAATTCATGGTAATGATTAATATTACCCCCACTAACATTTTGTGAAATTGATCAAGAACTAAGTCAGCTTTTCTGGCATAAGATTGTTGCAGTGTCATATTCAGTAAAGGTTTAGTGAGCCGAGACTGCATAAGGACATAGCATAGCTAATTTGGAGGTCCCCTAAAATCTCCATTAGCTCTCCAAGGACACCCCAAATTTTTTTTCAAAAAAAATGTAGTCTGTGATGCAAACAATATTTTTCTCAAACTTATTTAAGATGTTGGGGAGCAAAGTTATCTCTTGCCTTTGTTGTTTCTTTTGTAACATGTAATTTGTGCAGTTATAAGACAAGTCCCCTAAATACTACCTAGTAGGGAAGAAAAGTAAATATTTGCAAGTTGAGAAAGAACTATAAGGGATGTATGTCCAGGGTTCAGCTCTCCTCAGGGCTCCATGAAGGAAGGCGGTAGAGGTATTGAAATGAGACTATCAGGCAAGGTAGTGAAAGAAGAGGGGCCCAGGCTAAGGGAAGGTCAAGTTCAAAGGCACCGCTCTGTGAAAAAGAATCTTCAGGAAAATGAAAGCTACTTACTGAGAATAGTTGAAGATGAGGCCAAAGAAGCAGGCATCAGCTATATCACAGACTTAGATTCAGGCTGGGAAGTTCAGACTCCACTGTGTGGACCAGGAATATCAAAGTGACCTCAAAAAGAGTTTTACTAGCTGGCACAGCTGTTTTAAAATAGTCTGAGGTTTGAATGGCTTTAAATGGAACAGGTCTTTTCCAGGTTCGTACTGCCTCCTATTTTGCTGTATTAAACCCCATGATTTCACATATTTAAATACTTGGTAGTGAAGGCACCTCAGATTGTCTCAAGAAACCTCTGGGTGGGCAATGAAGAGTCATGAAAGAAATAATAATAAAAAAGAAATAGAATAAATCAGTGACATGATCAGATTTGCACTTTAGGAAGGTTATTTAGGCAGTAAGGTGGAGAATAGTTTGTGACAGTTGGCATGAACTGGAGGGAAAGACCAATCAAATAATTTAGAGGGTAGGATCTACAGGATCTGATAAATTGATTGTATGTGTAAAATGAAGGAGGAAACTTAAATGTCTTCTAAGTTCTTGCTCTGGTAAAGGAGTAGATTGGAATGTGATTCGTGGAGATTGGGGCTTTGCAAAAGGAGTATCAGGATGGGAGCAATGGAAGGATGTCCAGTTTGAGACCAGGTAAATCTGATTGGTCCTGTGGGGGCATTTCTGGTAAGCTGTTCAGTGGGCAAGGGATGTAGGTGTTCTGGGTATTCGGTCTAGAGCCAAGCCAGGTTGTTGGAGTGTTGAGATATTCTTAGCACTGTTTATTTTCTAATTTTTTTGGCTGTATCCCAAGGAAAAGTTGGATTTCTGTTCCCATTTGTTTCACCTCCTTCAGTTCTCAGTTCGTACCCATTCTGCAGAGGTTTTAATGAAGAGGAATATAATTATGTTTAATCTTTCTGTGACTGTATCCTCTCTTTTTCACCCATCAGCTAACTGCCCTATGGTGGTTTGTGCCGTTATTGTTAGTAGGTGATCGTGTCTGCATGGTTAATGACCCAGCAGCCCATGTGGAGGTTGTGGGTTGCATGTGAACATGAGCTGCTACCAGCATGAGGTGGCAGACCAGCCTTGGTCGTGAGCACACCTGGTCCCATGAACACTGACTGACTTCTCTGTAATAGGCCTACTGGAGTGAGGGTGGGGCTCAGGCTGGGCTGCTTATGGGGTTGGAAGTAACGGCAAAACCAACCATAGAAGCTTGGCAGGTCACGTGCAGAGGAACAGCAACACAGTGTTTGCAATGCCTTCCGTAATTTGAGTGATTTCCATCTCAGGAATGTTTATCTACAACATCACTTTAATGGAAAAATAATACTGCTTTCTATGAATGCAGTGTACTGTATTTATTTATTTAACTAGTTCTTATAGGTGGACATTTTGATTTCTTTAATTTCCTCTCTTCACCTCTTCCTTCCTTCCTTGCTATCCCTATTCTTAATGTCATTATAGGCAAGTCTTTGCATATGAGGCAATGTGAGGTTGCATTCCTAAAAGTGGAGTTTCTGTGTTAAATCAATGTGCCTTTAAAAAAATGCACATTTAAAGAGATACTGTCAAATGGTCTCCAAAAAGACTACCTTAGTTTATTTCTTAGTATTATCAAAACATCACAGGGTGCCTGGGTGGCTCAGTTGGTTAAGTGACTGCTTTCGGCTCAGGTCATGGTCCTGGAGACCCAGGATCGAGCCCCACATCGGGCTTCCTGCTCGGCAGGAGGCCTGCTTCTCCGTATTTCAGTCCCTCTGCTTGTGTTCCCTCTCTAGCTGTGTTTCTCTCTGTCAAATAAATAAATAAAATCTTAAAAAATATTAAAAAATTAAAAAAAACAAAATATCACATAAACTTGTTTTCTCATACCCTCGGCAACACTGAGAATTGGGTGGAAAATCTTTGATCTTAGTTTTATAATATAAACCTGGTATTTCATTTTAATCTGTATTTCTTTTATTAATGAGGTCGAAGACTTTTGAGGAAGATTTCATTTTTGTTTTGTCATTTTACAGTGGAAATAAATGGTCTTTCTATAAAAAATTAATTCCAAATGATCAATAGCTGGCTATGGGAAAAAAAGTCCTATTGAAGATGGGAGGATAAAAATAAAACAACAAACAAAGCCACAAGCCAAATTTTCTATCTCTGTCACTTTTAGCTAATGGCCTACTCCATAATGATTGATATTAGCCTTATTTTGTAATTGATTTTGCCTAGTTTATGCTTTTCAGGCAGTGGTTTTTTTTTTTTTTTTTTAGTTACTTTTAGAAAGGTTTTACTTCTGCTTGATAAAAAAATTAAATTCAGTTTTGCATGGCCAGGTGTTTAAATAAAAATGAACCCACTAAGGATATATTTAAGACAATACATACCATAGATATTTTAGGAATTTTTTTTAAAAGATTTTATTTATGTATTTGACAGACAGAGAGAAAAGCACAAGCACGGGGAGCAGAAGAGGGAGAAGCAGGCTCTCCGTTAAGAAGGGAGCCCAATGCAGGACTCAGTGCGGGACTCAATTCCAGCACCCTGGGATCATGACCTGAACTAAAGGTAGATTCTGAACTGAATGAGCCACCCAGGCGCCCCTGATTTAGGAATGATTAAGGGAGAACCCTCTTCACCTCCCCCTGCTTGTGCTCTCTCCTGCTTGCGCCTGCAAATAAATAAATAGAATCTTTAAAAAAAGAAAGAAAGAAAGAAATACCTAGGATATGGTAGCTGCTGTTATTTTTATCATCAACACAATCAGGAATGTATAGAATTGAACAGAAGCAGCCATGACTTTATTATTCATCAATCTACTCTAATTTATATTAGAAACTTTTAGACTTGTTATTTGTACTGTCAAATATACAATGAGTCTGATCCACTCATCCTATGTGGATGAATATATTAGCAGAAAACCTTTTCTACTGCCTCACAAGTTCTCATTTCTTATGAAACCACTCTCTCAAGTTGGTGGTATTGAAGGACATTAACGCTGTGAAGGTCTAGCTGATTTGAAAGGAAGTCTGGAACCCGTGTGACCGAATGCATCCACTTCCTAACCTCTCCCCTTCTAAGTCTATGCCACAGTTACAATGGAGAGACCACTCTGTAAATCTCCAGAGGGGGTGCACTTGCTCACCACTACATGGTCCTCGAGAGACCAGTATAAAGCACTCAGGTGGTCCTGAAACTCCCCTGCAGTGTCCACCTACTAAATCCTCTCTGGCCATATGTGACTTGACCTGAAAGGTCCCTTCTTGTTTTGGGGACCTTGCCAACTGTCATTTCCAACCCTTCCTTCTGTTTACCTATGTGATTATGGTGGTACCTGTGTCTTACAGTTAGTTATGCATGAGTCTTTCTGCCTTGCTAGCCCAGATAAGAAGCTCCGAGACCACGTATGCAATGAATAAATGAATGCATGAACAATGCAGTTCCCATCCTTGATAGTGATGTTCAGGACTGGCCTAAGACAAAGTTTTCAGAGATCTCACAGATCCTGTAACTCCTTCAAACACTGGAACTTGGCCTACTTCCCCCACCAGGAGGGTTCTCTCATGCCTGCCTGTCACTGTCAGCTCTCTATACATCACCCTGAAGACTGGTTTCATTTTCCCCATTCTATATGTGAGGACACCTGAAACTCAGATAGCTGTAAAGCAACTAGCCCAAGATCCCATATTAGCAAGTGGATTGGATTCCAGGTTTGTCTGAGTCCAAAGCCCGATGCTCTTTCCACCATACTATGTTATCTCCAGAAAGAGGACTGGCAGATGGTGAAGTCTGTCACCTTGTTGTCCCATCACCTCAGGTGTTATATAGGTAGAACTCCAAAGCTTTCACCAATAGGTCTTACTGTTTTGAGGCATGAGAGAAGGTGGGTGGTGGAGTTTGTTTTGAATGTGGGAGAAGAACTTGAAATGTCACCACCAGCTTGTCACTGATACTTACATTTCTTCTGGTTCAAGGGATTGCTCCCCATTAAAGCAATTAAATCTGTGTTTAGGGGGTTTCTGTAGTAAGCCATTTATATCTTGTGTGCCTTATCAGTTCAAGCCCAGATGATGTAGGTTGGAAAGTGACATATATGTGGCATATATGTCAACCTAAATAAAGAGGTAAATTGAGACAAGCTCAACTTCCTAGAAATTGAGCTTATTTGGGAATAGTGGAGGAATTGCAGTTTGGGAAATGCATGCTGTAGCAAGCTACAGGCAAGTCTCTTGAGGGTTTAGGGCAGACTTAGGAATAAGGAATGCAAAGAGAGGGACATCCATCCAGAGTCCAAGCAGTAAGTTCATTGGCTGGAGGATGTGAGCAATTCCTGTTGGATATTCATTGGTGAGGAGATAAGCCTCATATATTATAAATCAGGCGTTTATGGGAAATCAGTGTCTCACTGCTTAAGTTCTGTTCTTCTGATGGTATGTGCATGAGATTCCTCATTTCATATCCTCCAGTTCAATTTGAGATTGAAATCCGTTCATATGATGATTTTGAGAGATAATTAAATATAATATTAATAAAAATATGTATTCTGTCACACAATGTAATTATATAGAAAATATTTATTATACTAATATTGATAAAAATAGTTTTAAAATAAGACAATCTCTCATACCATTCTCCTAGACATGATTAAGAAATGTATTAAATTAGGGTTTTTTTGGTCTTTAAAGCAAAATTTTAATTGTTCTTGAGTCATCTACTAAATATGAGAGAGATTGCTGTTTAAGGGAATCCAAAGAAAAATTTTAGTACTTTAATTTTCTAGAGGATTAATCTGGTAAATGTATGTTTGGGGTATTTTTTTATAAGGGCTGCATTTATATATTAGAGTACCTTGGTTTTTTGTTTGTTTTAAATTCTAGAGCAATACATTAGAACTGAGCTAAAGCAATGAAAATCCATACTTTTCATTCTTGCTGCCCTAGAATGGTCACAGTAGGCTCAGTGAAATATATCTAGAAAGATGTAATACCATATTGTGTCTTTCTCAGTATTGTCAGAGCTTTAAAGTTTTTTTTTGTGTGTGTGTGTGTGTGTGTGTGTTTCCACATAAGGATCAAGATAACAGCAATATTATTAAATTTGCTTTTATGGGGAGAGCTAGTTTCTTGTTATAAAGGAGTTAACACTAGATTTAGTGAAAGAGGCTCCAAAAATCAGAAATAGGCTGACAGGAGAACAATGCCTGTCATTAGATGCAGTTGCTGCATATATGGTCTTTCTCTTTTAGAGTGCAGTTTATAGTAATTGAAAAAACAAAAATCCCATGTGCCATTTTCATTGTTTGCTCCATTGTTTGCTTTCTGTGTAATTGAATTTCACACAAAAGAGAGAATGAAAACAATTTTCAGGTGCATCACTGCATTTTCTACAGATTCTTTAATTTTAGAGCTTAATCTTGTTAAGTATTCTCTAGTTTTGTGTGTGTATGTGTGTGTGTGTTATACCATTCAAAGATGGAAACGACATTTCTTTTGAAACCAGCCTCTGACTTGATTGAATGTTACATTTTTTAAAATAGCAAAATTGGCTTTCAATCACATTTTGAGTTTATTTCTAACCATTTGCCAGAGCAAGCCTTTATTGAAATTAGCAGACAAAATTATATTTCAGGTTTCCTAGTGCTGTCTTTCCAAAGCCACAGAAACACAGATATGTAGTATTATGCCACATAAATGTTATTTAAAGAAAACAATATATGAGATGCAGTTCACAATCACACCACATTTCCCACATCTTTTTGTCAGTGTTTGGGTGTTTATACAGGGGGAGATAAATTTGGGGAAAAGGTAGTATGTCCTCATTTTGAAGCAGCAAATCTTTGCTACTGTTTCATTTTATGAATGGTTCATGGAATTGGCTTGTTGGAGTAAATAGGGAACTGTAAGTCCTAGAGTAGCATTCAAGGGACTAGGGGAAAGGCAATGAAAACTTGGGGAACAGAGTGGTTTGCTTTTAAGTTTAATTTTGTAACTTGGGGCCTGCTACCTAGCATCACAGCAGACAAATACTTAAACGATATCTTTTGAACACAGATGTCTGAGTCTCATTATATTAGCTTTTTTAAAAAAGATTTTATTTGTTTGAAAGAGAGAGAGTGAGCCAGAGAGAGAGCACAAGGAGAGGGAGCCATAGGCAAAGGGAGAGGGGGAAGCTGACTCCCCGTTGATCAGGGAGCCCGATGCGGGCAGGACTCAATCTGGGGACCCTGGAACCATGACCTGAGTCTAAAGGCAGATGCTTAACTGACTGAGCCACCCAGGCACCCCTCATTATTTTAGCTTTTAATTATCCAAAGGTGGTTCTGTGAGACTCAGAATCTGATGAGCCATTGGGAAGAAGGAACTAGTGCAGTTTTATGAACAAGAACAGTATTGATGGATTAGAGGGAAAGAACAGTAGCTCAAAATTTTGGATTCTTATTAGAAAACTGGTCCTAAGACAGAAATCTCCTCCTTTCAGTTTATGTCTCACAAGAGATAATGAAGAAATAGGGATTCAGTATCATCTAATCTAGACTTTACGATTTTTTAAAAAGCCTCATAGCTCTTTATGGAGATCATTTGGCTCTAGAATACTGTATTCAGCATTCTTAGTGTAAATGCTTGTAAATATGGAAAACGTATTTGGAACATGTTAACTTTGGAATGCTCTAGGTCACTTTCCACACTGCATTTTACATTGTGTGAAAATTTTGTTATTAAGCTCTGTGCTGACTCATTAGGATTTATAGAAAATAGGACAAGCACAGTGACACAGCTGACTTTTTAAAAGAGGGATAGTCCAAGATCCTGGTGAATACTTTGTTGCCACTATAACATTTATAAGAATCTATGGATTTCTGGAAACAGTCTCATTCATTATCTCCTAAAGTACTTTTCTTTTGACTGCTATGATTCAGTAACCTCTTACACTTGGCTTTCTATGATGTGTGCATTTGCCTCACTTCTTTGATGATGTTTTAATCATTTTTGCATTTCCCTAGCTGTTCAATATATATTTTAATGAAAAAAAAATCTATTGATCTAAGCAAGCTATAGCATTTAAATGTGTATTCTTTTTTTTTTTTTTTTTTAAGATTTTCTTTATTTGACAGAGTGAAACACAGCGAGAGAGGGAACACAAGCAGGGGGAGTGAGAGAGGGAGAAGCAGGCTTCCTGCCAAGCAGGGAGCCCGATGTGGGGCTCGATCCCAGATCCCCGGGATCATGACCTGAGCCGAAGGCAGTCACCCAACCAACTGAGCCACCCAGGCACCCCAAACGTGTATTCTTCTAATAAGCAGAATGATCAGTGTTGGGAGACAATTTCCATCAGTCTCTCACATTTATTTTTTTTTAAAGATTTTATCTATTTATTTATTTGACAGAGAGACACAGTGAGAGAGAGAACACAAGCAAGGGGAGTGGGAGAGGGAGAAGCAGGTTGGGATCATGACATGAGCTGAAGGCAGATGCCTAATGACTGAGCCACCCAGGCACCCTGGGTCTCTGACATTTCTGCCTGTCTTGTGAGCAGGGCACTGACTGTATTCATTCTAGACTATCCTTTCAAGGATGTTTGTGTAGTGAAAGGTCTTGGAAAATAGAGGTACTCTCTCCTTCTGGAGTAAAGGAACAGGTGTATTTGCTGCCTATTATAAAAGATTCAGTGTTCCTCTCCTAAAATGCAAACCAGTGCATGTGCAGGTGATATCTGGCTCCTTTCATGTTACCTTGTGGGGATTGAGACTCTGGGAACCAGTGCAAGAAAGTACTGATACTTAGGCTACCGGCATTGATGTGAGTAATAAATCCTTTGTGTCTGACTCAGGAGTCTCATGCCTTTTACCAGCATGCATAAAACTGTGGTAGGCTTACTGTTAATTCGCAAGTAAGATATAATCTCAGAGCCTTCACAGTCTTTGATAGTCAATACTGTAATTCATAGACAGATTTCTTCTTTGTGTGTGCCTGTAATTGTTATGGCCTTACTAGATGTATAACTAATAAAAGAAATGATCTTCTAAATAATACCAAATACTAAATAATTAGGGACACCTGGGTGGCTCAGTTGGTTAAGTGTCTAGCTCTTGATTTTGGCTCAGGTCATGATCTCAGGGTCCTGGAATTGAGCCCTGCATCAGGCTCTGCCCTTGAATCTGCTTGGGATTCTCTCCCTCTGCCCCTGCCCGTGTGTGTGCATGTGTGCGCTTGCACTCTCTCTCAAATAAATAAATCTTTAAAAAAAATAAACACTAAATAATCTTCTAAAATAATACTTAAGATGCTTAATGCAGTCTTCTTTTCCCATCCTATGCCAAATTGTTAACTCAAGGCCAACTTTCAATTTAGGGAAAAAAGAAATCAGTTGAATCTTTTATCCCTAAAAATTCCTTGGTTGACAGAACTTCAGACATCAATCACTTCAAAGCAAAAAGAGATGAGAAAGCCAAAGCTGGAATCTACTAAGGGCAATAGAGTAAGCAGGGAGCCTAGCCTGGGGTGGAAGATTCCTTTTAGTTTAGGTCTGTTCCAGGATACTTGCTAGTGATGACTAGTACATGGTTTTGTTTTGTTTTGTTTTGTTTTGTTTTGCTTTGTTTCTTGTTAATGATAAAATAGATCTGGAATGGTAGCGTGAGGCCCTGGTTAAGAGTAAGATCTGGGGACATCTGGGTTGGCTCAGTCAGTTAAGCATCTGATTTTGACTCAGTTCATGATCTTAGGGTCCTAGGATCGGGGGCCCCACAAACAGGCCCCAGGTTGTCCTCATTTTTGGGCTCCACACCCAGCAGGGAGTCTGCTTGTCTTTCTCCCTCTGCCACTCCCCCTGCTTGTGCTCTCTCTCTCTCAAACAAATAAATGGAATAAATTTTTTTAAAAGGTGCAAGACCACTGGAATCTAGGTTTGTGGTCTGGTTCCACTTGTGTGGAAGCTGAGAGCAACCTTTGATTTATCTTCTCTAGTCTGTTTGTCACCTTTAAAAAGGAATTTAGAGCAATACTCCCTTAAAGAATGGCTGTCATGATGAAATGAGTAATGTAATACACAGTGCAAGGCACCTAGTAAATTCTCCCCAATGCTAGTTATTATAATTAGATATTTGTTAAATATGTGCCTGACAGCTAACAAATGACTAGGAAACCAGTCAACAAATAATACAATAGCTTTCATTATTCATCCCCAACAAATTGTTTTTAAGATAGAGATCATTTTAGATTGATCAGTTTCTCTGCCATTAGTGCAGTTCACATCATTTCCCCAAGCATTTGGTTTTGTTTTTTTTTTTTCAGGTCTTCCTGGGAGTTAATTCAAATCCCGGCTGTCCACAAATGATTTGGCCCTTAGGGACTCTGGAATTTCATTTCCATTTCAACAGCTTTATAGGAACTCCTCTATCAGAATAAAAGTAGGAGGGCGCCTGGGTGGCTCAGTTGGTTAAGCGACTGCCTTCAGCTCAGGTCATGATCCCGGGTCTCCGGGATAGAGTCCCACATTGGGCTCCCTGCTTGGCAGGAAGCCTGCTTCTCCCTCTCTCACTCCCCCTGCTTGTGTTCCCTCTCTGGCTGTGTTTCTTTCTGTCAAATAAATAACATCTTTAAAAAAAAAAAAGAATAAAAGTAGGATGTTAAGTTTCTTAGCCAAAAGCTTCACTTTTATTTTCTTTCAGAATCATGTAAGAGATCTCTTTTTCTTCTGTTATTTGCAACTTGCAAAGCCAGTAAGCTGACCTTATGATCCTGTTTTCTTTTGTTTACATTTTTCACAAAAGCTACTGTCCAAATTCTGATTTTTTTTCCAAAAAATTAAATACTTTTAACCATTAGTAAGTGAAAAATAGAAATGTAAGAGTTTTAGAAAATATGACTGTCCATTGGTTCTCAAACACAGTGAACAAATAGGATGTTCACTGCTCCATAGAGAAATGAGAAAAATGAGTATAATGTAAAAAAAAACTTTTTAAAGTTAAAGATAGTGGTAAAAGTCATTTATATTGATATTGTGTTCTTAAATTTTTGTTATTAAAATATTATTTCAATGAAATGTTGCTTATGTACTGGGTTTTAAAAAAGTTTCATTATTTCAGAAAAAAAGGGCAAACTCATATTGATTCCCTTAAGTTCTTTTTTTTTTTTTAATTGGTTTTGAAGTTCCAGTCTAAGAACCAGGAATTAGTTAACATTTATGTAAGCCTTCTATAAACCAGGCTCTGTTTTAAGAGCTTTACAAACATTAATTCATTTAATTCTTAACAGCAACTTTATGAGGAGAGTACTGATTATACCAAATTTATAGGTAAGGAAACAGAAACAAAAGGGTTAAGTAACCTGCCCAAGGTCACATAGCTAATAAATGGTGAACCTTAGGTATAAAGTCCAGGATTCTAACGCTAACCTATTCCTTTCTGTCCTTCCATTGAGTTATATGGAGGGCATTTTGGCGTATTTACCAAAAGGTTAAAAAATATGTCTGTAGTTTGACCCAGCATTTCTAGGAATTTATTCGAACGAAACAAAGAATTGTGCCAAAATATGTGTGTAAGGGTATTTTTTTTTTAAGATTTTTTTTATTCATTTGAGAGAGAGTGAATGAGCAGGAGCAGGGGAGAGAGGGTTAGAAGAAGAGGAAAAAGGAGGAGCAGACCCCCTGCTGAATAGGGAGCCTATGTGAGGCTTCATCTCAGAATCTTGGGATCATGACCTGAGACAAATGGAGATGCTTAACAAACTGAGCCACCCAGATGCCGCTGTACAAGGATATTAATTACAGTATTATTTTTATCGGAGAAAAATAGAACTGACCAAATGCCCCACAAACAGGGGATTGTTTTAAATAATAGATACGACGGCCATGCAAAAGAATATTAATAAGTAATTTGTAACTGATTTAGGTGTTTTGTGAGACACAGTTTAGATTTCTCACAAATCCTGGGGTTCATCTGATCTGCATTAGGGCTTGCACATTTTTTATCTGAAATCCATAAATTCTTATGGAGATTGATGTCTGGTTTTCTCATCATCCCTGACTGAACTTTTTTGTGTCTGTAAAACATGTTCTCATAGATTTAAGATGACTAAATACTCTACATTTGAATAGTAGTCCGGGTTGACTGATGCCTTTTTTTTTTTTTTTCTTTTAACAAGGATGATCAGCAGACTAAGCCAGTTTTCAACACCAGCTCTGTAATTATGGTGTGATAATGAGTGTCCCCCTTAGGGTTTTCTGGCTGGCCAAACTTGTCATCCTGTCCTCAATATATTTTTTCTACTGAGCATAACCAGACTGTGCTTTACTAAACTAGCCTGTACTCAGCAGAATTCCTGAGAGGGAGATTCTTCCCCGTTAATATATATATATATATATATGATTTTATTTATTTATTTGACAGAAACACAGCTAGAGAGGGAACACAAGCTAGGGGAGTGAGAGGGAAAAGCAGGCTTCCCACTGAGCAGGGAGCCCGATGTGGGGCTTGATCCTGGGACTATGATTAATGACTGAGCCACCCAAGTGCCCCATCCCTGTTATATTTTATTCAAAGAGCTTCTCTGGTTTAATCAACTAGAATTCTTCCTTGAAACTACCGAAAGAGTTAAGTGTAATTAGTGACTTATGTGGCCAACACAAATAGCTCTTTTTTTTTTCTTTTGCAATTAAAAACTCAAGAACGTGGCTGTATCCTGGTGTAAGGGAAGAGGAGTCCGTTTTAACAGAGTTGTGAATTTGCTTTAACTGTTTCCTGTGGGATGCTGGCAGGTTATTTTATTTTTCTAAGCATTAGATTTTTTGGTCAGTAAAATGGAAATTACTATCTTTCCATATGTTATGTGGATTACATAAGATACATTTGAGCACTCAACAAATTGACATAAAAGGAGTATGGCTAATTTAGATATGGGAGTCAAGGAAAGTTCCATCAATTTAATTTTTTCCCTGTACCCATCACCTCAAATTGTGGAGGTAATTTCATAAATCTCCAGTAATATAGAGACAGATTAGACTTTTAATTTTGAAATGTTTCCTACTTTTTACCCTCAGAAAATCTCTAACTTCCATCTGTTTAGAATTTACAACTTATATTAAAGATAATATTATACCCACTCTTTGCTGTGTAATCTTGCAAAGTTCTCTAGCCAAAAGCAGTTAATTTCACCCTGGCAAGATCAAAGACTAATCAGATAGTATGAATATAAAATATTGCACTACCTTTTAAACTTATGGTCCATCTGGGTCAGTTAAGCGTGTGCCTTCAGCTCAGGTCATGATCCCAGGGTCCTTTCCCATTCCCCCTGCTTGTGTTTCCTGTCTGACTGTGTCTCTCTCTGTCTAATGAATAAATGAAATCTTAAAAAAACAAAACAAAACAAAACAAAACTTATGGTCCATTTATACAAAGTCTCATTGCATCACTTCCTGGTCTTTTGGCTAAGATCAAGTGTAGTACACTCATTGCCATAGGAGAAGCATTTCAGTTATTTTCTGAGGTGCCAGTATTTTTATGGAATTGTCTTTCCATTCTCTCTCTCTGCGCCTCTCTCTCTCTCTCTCTCTCAAGTTTTCCTTGACCTTCCCTGTCTCAGTTTGGTGTCCCTCTAATAAGCACCCATAGTCTGAATGCCAGAGGTAATCTGGGGTGCATTTTTCTGTCAGTATGTATGGATCTTCTCTAACATTATGAATTTGCAATAAGCAAGAACTCTGAGTGTTCCTGGCAAACCCTCACTCCCTGGCCCCAAACACCCACAGTTGTGCCACTGCTATCAACCCTGGGGGCCTGTGCTAATCCCATCATGCCTGTCCCGTTTATGTCACCTCTGGTCCCCCAGGTCTTCTCTCATTCTTTGGACTCGTATCTCCACATGGCCTTGTATGCCCCTTTCCTGGGCCCATATTTCAGCCTTTCCCAACTTCACAGCATCCGTTGTCTATCTCATTCCTTGAATATTGTCTTGAGCTTCTTGCTATAGGGATGACCTGGCTCTCCCAAAGACATTGGTTCCTTTGCTGATGGTGGCTGTTTTCTCTCACAAACTTCTCATATCATGAGCCCACAATCAGGGTGGGTATTGCAGACTGAATGTTTGTGTCTCCTTCTTTAAGTTTCAAATGTTGAAAACAACTCCCCTCCCCAGTGTAATGTTATTAGAAAGTGGGGCTTGTAGGAGGTGATTAGGTCATGAGAGTAAAGCCCTTATGAATGAGATTAGTACCCTTATAAAAGAGACCCTAGAGAGCTCCTTTGCCCTTTTTGCCTTAAAAGGATATAGGAGAAGATAGCTGTCTATGAACCAGGAAGCTAGTTCTCACCATACATGGAATCTGCCAGTGGCTTGATCTTGGACCTCCAGTGAGAAATAAATATTCTTTATAAGCCACCTAGTCAATGGTAGTTTTATTATAGCTGCTTGAATGGACTGAGACAGGGGGTTATCCTTATTACTGCTTCCAGAACATTCCCTCCACCCCTCAGTGCTCCTGTTTCTGACTCTTAAGTTATCAGACCTGTAGTCCTCTGTTGCCTCCTTCTTCCAACATACACCTTTGTTAAGATTTTAGCTCCAGATTCCTCTCTCCTACACTACAGCTGCCATTCTTCTGGATGATCGGTTTATCCTCTTAGGTTATGTTTTCATTATCTGGTCTTGGCTTTCTTTAGATTCACCTCCTCCAGTGACCTCTCCCCACCCTACCTCATGTACTTAGTCCCACTGTCAGTCCTTGGACTTAGTTATTACTCACGAGCATAACCTGTCCCTAATCTCTCCCAAGTGCTAGCTATTATTGTTACTATTACTTTTTACAGAATGTGTTGAATTGGCTTGCTCACAATTTGGATCACCGCAGGCAAATGAGTTCCATTTTTTCAGCCCCATTTGTTTTAATTGAGGGGCTTTGGTGTGGATGAGTTGAGAGTAGGCATTGGATAGCTGGGCAGAGAAGCAAGAGGAGCTGAATAATGAAGGGATTAAGGGCTTTGAATTAAGCCATGAAGAAAGTGGTAAAGCTTGGGGGACAGGAGAGGGTAGAACAATATTCTATTCGGGAGAAAAGGATGGCTAACCTGCATGTCAGGAGGTGAGATATTAGCCAAGAAACAGTAAATGGATTGTAAACTAGAGGTTCTCAGGACCAGCAAGGGTAGAATAGAGAGATTAGAGGCAGCCCAGGGGACATAGGGAGAAGAAAATGTTCCAGAGCACACAGTAGGAGCTGAATAAATATTTATTGAACAAATGAATAAATTGTATGACTCCATACATAGGGTTTTGTTGTTTTCTCATTTTGTTTTGGGCCCAGAAGTACAAGGGTATCACATTTTAGGCAGGTGTAGGGAGTGGGAAATGTCTAGGCTATTGCTGGCACATTTCTTGTGCAAATTAGAAGTGACTCTGTATCTGGGTAGGTAGATTAGAAAAGGTTTCCACTTTTTTAGGTTCTTAGCAGCTTTGTGTTAGTGATGTATATTTTGGATCTCTGCACCCCTATCTTTGGGGATAGGTTGGGGACAGGTGGTTAACATAATAATGTGGTAAGGTTCTAAAGTCTTTTCTTGAACTATACCCCCAACCCTACCTCAGCTCAGTAGTTTTTATGCTCTTTGAACCTGGGCTCCTGCAATCTCTGAAGCCAGAAATTCTTCTCTTAACATTTCTGCTGTGGCCTCCCTTTCTAGTCAGTTGAGAACAAGGTCTCGTTTAAAATGAAGAGTTGGATGACTGGTGGGTGTAAGGGATTTATTTCTCTTTTTGTTGGGGTTAAAAAAAATGTCTTTGTCAGACATTATTGATACTTCCTTTATTTTTAGGGTTCACAACCATCTTCTGAGCCAAATATGAATTACATTATTCTTACGGAGGTCCAAAGAGAGTCTGCAACTTGGGCCAGGTGCAGAGTGAGTAGAATGGAGATTCAGACTCAAGGTATTCTGCTGTGCCTCATGTTTGCTGTATTTCCTTCTGGTGCAATACACCGCTAGCTGTTAATTTGCTGAAGTTAGGCATTGTTTTATTTTTTTCACCTTTGTATCTTTCCTAGAGTTTAGTGTCATCCCTGACACTAAGAAAATGTTGAATAAAAGGCAGGGGGGTTGAATTGAATGTGCATGAGCAAAGGCTGCTGACTGTTGGCCTTCCCCTTCTGTCTGCTGACATTTTCACCCTGGGCATCAGTCATCATAGAGCTGTCTTTGTAATTCGCCTCTTTCACCTTCCCCTCTGAAGGAAACATTTCTCATTATGGGAATCTGCCTGGTCCAATGAGCTGCAGTGATTTGATGCCTGAAGAGATCTGGAAACATTCTTTTCCTAGTGGCTCCTAAGCTTATGAGGGGCTAACAGTTTCCTTTACGGTCTCCATTTGCTCTTATTTGATTTTTGTATTTGGAAATGTATCCAAGGATTCTTAAGAAAGGTGTATGTGGAATTTTTTTGTTGACCCCAATGCAACAGTATGGTAGCCTCGGCTCAGGTCATGATCCCAGGATCCTGGGATTGGGCGCTACGTCGGGCTCTCTGCTTGGTGAGGAATCTGCTTCTCTCTCTCCTGCTCCTCATCCCCATTTGCGCTCTCTCTCTTTCAAATAAAAAATCAGTAACCTCCCCCCATTTGTGCTCTCTTTCAAATAAGTAAAAAAATCAGTAAAAAAGATTTTTAAATATATAATAAACAATTGTCTGCTTTTAAACTTGAATGATACAATTTTAAACAAACTTTTATTAAAAAATTTTTTTTACATTAAAAAAATTTGGAAGTGTAGTTGCCATATAATATTATATTAGTTTCAGGTATACAACATAGTGATTCAACAATTATATACTTTATAAATGCTTGTCACAATCAGTGTGGTTACATCTGTCTAAAGTTATTACCATCTTATTGACAGTATACTCTATGCTGTAATTTTCATTCCCATGACTTATTTATTTTATAACTGGAAATTTATTCCTCTCAATCCCCTCACCTATTTTGCCTGTCCCGCTACCCACCTCCCCTCTGGTGACAGCTAGTTTGTTCTTTGTATTTATGAGTTTGTTTCTGTTTGTTTGTTCATTTGTTTTGTTTTCACGTTCCACATATAAACAAAATCTTATGGTATTTGTCTTTCTCTGACGTATTGCACTTAGCACAGTACCCTCTGGGTGTATTCATGTTGCGAATAGCAAGATTTCATTCTTTTTTATTACTGTGTAATATTCCATTACATATATATGTGTATATATATGCATATACATATATACATATATATATGTGTGTGTGTGTGTGTATATATATATATATGTATATATTTGTATATATATATATATATATAAATCTCTTCTTTATCCATTCATCTATTAATGGGTTGCTTCCTTATCTTGACTATTCTTGATAGTGCTTCAGTAAACATAGGGGTATATAAATCTTTTAAAATTAGTGTTTTTATTCTCTTTGCTTAAACACCCAAGAGTGGAATTACTAGATCATATGGTTGTTCCATTTTTAATTTTTCAAGGAACCTCCCTATTGTTTTCCATAGTAGCTATACGAATTTATATTCCCACCTACAGTGCATAGGGCTCCTTTTTATCCACGTCCTCACTCCCACTTTATATTTCTCAACAGACCTTTTTTAAATTAGATCAGGGGATGGGGCAGAGAGAGAGGGAGAATCTTAAGCATGCCTCATGCCTAGCACAGAGCCTGACTTGGGGTTCAGTATCAACCCTGAGATCATGACCTGAGCCAAAATCAAGAGTCAGAGGCTTAATCTACGAGATGAGCCACCCTATCACCACTCTCAACAAACTTTTAAATCCACTCCCTGATGTTAGCTTTCTTTTATTGTTCAGACTTGCCCGAGCCATAAAATTAGTAAATGACAAGGCTGGAATTGGAAGTCTTCTAAGGTTTGGTTTGAATTGTTACTCTGTTGCTGTCAGGGTGGCCCAGTTTCTTAGCTTCTATAATAAAAATAAAAATTAAAAAAAAAACCCAAATGCTTAATTTTTGACTACCAGATTCTAGGCACTATTCTAATATATGTTAGGACAATAATAGTGTTGTCATGAAAATGACATGGGGGCATTTGTTTAACATCTATTGGATGAGGGCTGGATACTATAAGTGTTCCATAATGTTAATCATTGTGATTGTCATTATGAATATTTTTGTCTGCCAAGAAATATGACCAGCCAGAAAAATTCTGTCATTGCCATTTCCATTTAAATGGTAATGTTCTGGGGCACCTAGCTGGCTCAGCCAGGAACTTGCAATTCTTGATCTCAGGTTGTAAGTTCAATACCCATGTTGGGTGTAGCGATTGCTTAGAAATAAAATCTTTTCTTTTTTTGTTAAAGATTTTATTTATTTATTTGACAGAGAGAAAGAGATCACAGGCAGGCAGAGAGAGAAGGGGAGGCAGGTTCCCTGCTGAGCAGACAGCCCAATACGGGGCTCAATCCCAGAACTCTGAGATCTCCACGTGAGCTGAAGGCAGAGGATTAACACACTGAGCCAACCAGACACCCCAGAAATAAAATCTTTTTAAAAAAGTGGTTCTATTTTGAAGAATGTTTGTAAACATGTCCCAAATGCTCTTTTTTTTTTTTTTTTGGGTGGGCAGCAAAGCAAGGTTTATTGGGCAATAGCAATGATAGAACAAAACTCCCAAGAAGGGAGGGGACCTGAGAGGGTTGCTACTGGAGTTTCTAAGACTAGGGGTTTTTATGGGCTTGTTGACAGGTTGTTTTAATCTGATTAACCCTCCCTGCTCTTGTCATCCAATCCAGTTTTTGTCACCTATCTATCACATGAGGAAGGGTGGAGGGCTCCTTTCAGGGTAGTGTAAAATCCTTTTAAGCGTGGTTTCATCTTAGGGTGAGAGCACCTTGTCCCTGCCTTCCAACTATCCTTCATCATAATCCCCACTGAAGCTGTAACCCTAATTATCATTAGGGAAAAGGGTGATGACTGATCATAGCTACTTCCTGTTGGTCAGGGGTGTTGGATGGAGTGGCACTCAGGATTCCTCTCATCTATCAAGGGGTTCCTTATAGATGTCTGGTTTGACCTTCATGTGAGGCTCCATCTGAACCACCATTTGGAATTTGATGACCTTTATTCTGGAAGATAGAAAGTGGGTGAAGGCAATTAGGAGACAAGGCCCAAAGCACAATGCAAGATGGGGTATAGCCAGGAGTCTGGCAAGAGGTAGAGGATGTTTTAATTAACTCCCCACATACTGTGAGGAGAGGGCAGGCAAAAGTAATGCAATAAGGATTATGATTTTGATGCGATATAGGGATCTGTTTCCCTCAAGACTAGTTTGAGGTCCTCTCTGGGTTCACAGAGGGATTTTTTTTTGTTTTTATTTTTATTGTTACTTAAATTTTTTCCCCCAGTGTTCCAAGATTCATTGCCCATTCCCCACATCCAGTGCTTCATGCAATAGGTGCCCTCAGTACCTACCACCAGGCTCTCCCATCCCCCACCCCCCTCCCTCCAAATCCCTCAGTTTGTTTCTGTGTCCAAAGTCTCTGCTGTTTTGTTTCTCTCCCTGGATTACCCTACTTCCCATTTACTTTCCTTCTCCTACTGTCCTCTAGGTTACCCCTTATGCACCGCAAGTAAGTGAAACCATGTGATACTTGACTTTCTCTACTTGGCTTATTTCACTCAGCATAATCTCTTCCAATCCAGTCCATGTTGCTACAAAAGTTGGATATTCATCCTTTCTGAT
>PITA01013315.1:0-58065 GCA_004023965.1 Spilogale gracilis
TTGGTGGGAATGTAAACTGGTGCAGCCGCTTTGGAAAACAGTGTGGAGATTCCTTAAAAAATTAAAAATAGAGCTACCCTATGACCCTGCAATTGCACTACTGGGCATTTACCCCAAAGATACAGATGTAGTGAAAAGAAGGGCCATATGTACACCAATGTTCATTGCAGCAATGGCCACAATCGCCAAACTGTGGAAAAAGCCAAGGTGCCCATCAACAAGTGAATGGATAAAGAAGATGTGGTACATATATACAATGGAATACTATGCCTCCATCAGAAAGGATGAATATCCAACTTTTGTCGCAACATGGACTGGACTGGAAGAGATTATGTTGAGTGACATAAGCCAAGTAGAGAAAGTCAAGTATCACATGGTTTCACTTACTTGCGGTGCATGAGGGGTAACCTGGAGGACAGTGGGAGAAGGAAAGTAAATGGGAAGTAGGGTACTCCAGGGAGAGAAACAAAAAACAGAGACTTTGGACACAGAAACAAACTGAGGGACTTGGAGGGAGGGGTGTGGGGGGATGGGAGAGTCTGGTGGTGGGTACTGGGGGCTCCTATCGCGTGGAGCACTGGGTGTGGGGAATGGGGAATGAATCTTGGAACACTGGAAAAAAATTTTACGTAACAACAAACAAACAAACAAACAAACAAAAAACATGTACTGTATCTGGGATGCCTGGGTGGCTCAGTCAGTTAAGAGTCTGCCTTCAAGCTCAGGTCATGATCCCAGGGTCCCCATCAGGCTCCTTGTTCAGCAGAGGGACTGCTTCTCCCTCTGCCTGCTGCCCCCCTTGCTTGTGCTCTCTCTTTCTCTCTCTGACAAATAAATAAAATCTTATAAAAGAAAAAGAAAGAAAAAAAGTATTGTGTCTCTAGCCAAAAAATAATGTATGCGCGGTGTACCTGGGTGGCTCAGTCGGTTAAGTGTCTGCCTTCAGCTCAGGTCATGATCTCGGGGTCCTGAAGTTCAGCCCCACATGGGGCTCCCTGCTCAGTGGGGAGTCTGCCTCTCCCTCTACCTCTCCCCACCCACTCTCTTTCTTTCTCTCTGTCTCAAATAAATAAATAAATAATTTAAAAAAATAATGTATCCACTATTCAAAAACGATCATATAGTTTAGCAAAGAAGTCACCATATCATTGAGAAACAACTGTGAAGTTTCACTTCACATTTCACCTTCATCTTACTCATTAACATAAATAAAAGTGTCAGCCACCATGCATGTAGGAACTACACCCAAAAGCTACAGAACTATTCCTCAAAGCTAGTTGTTAAATGTTGCATACCAGTAGGCCAAGAATTCATCACTAGGACCAGCACCAGCCTCTTCTTTGATCCTTCCTCCAAGAGGGGATCGTGTTACCTGTGGTGTTCACCCTTAAGGGACAGATATGTGGGACAGATACGTTCATCCATATGTTCATCCATAAGCCAGGATGACTAAGCCAAGAGTGGAAAGACAAAAGAACTGCAGATAGTCAGAGCACAGGGGTGGGAGCTTGGGCATCGCTTCACCTTACATCGTGACACAGTTCTGCAGGTACTAGAATTCCAGGGGCAGTCCAGGTCCCTTTTCACTCTCTGTATCTGTCTTGCCTTTTTCATGCCCCCTGCAGCAGACTGCCGCAATGCTCACATCAACATGCTGTCTGACCAACAAGCCCTTGGTGATGTTGCTCACTTGCATGTGATGCCTTTTTATTTCCATCATTTTACCACCAGAACCCAGCCCAGGGCCTGGCACACTGTAGGACTCAAAAGATTGATTTGAATTAAAGAATAAATGAATTGTATGAGCACCAGTGCTTGGTCCATGACCTACTAGCTACATGGCATCAGACAAAACATTAAAGCTCCTTAGACTTCAGTTTCTTAGTAGGGAGGAAAAAAAATCTCAGCTTGTTACAGAGACTAAATAAGATACTACATGTGATAATTATAGTAGCAACATCTGCTAAGCACTTACCTGTTGGGTATTGTGCTTGGTACTTTCCAGAGACTATCTCATTTTAATCCTCTCACACTTTAACTTTAGGAGCTAGGTACTACTATTATGCCCATTTTAGAAAGGCAAAAACTGACACTTCAAAAGTTTATGCTCATATCATAGAACTCAAATAATAGTTCTTTATCTACTCCCACCAAAGCAATAATGTGTTTGAACCAGTGTTTAACCTGCAATAAATTCCAATAAAATGTTTATTAAAATATTAATAAAGAAGCAGCTCATCTAATCCAGCCATATGTTCAGTAAATCCTGTACTAAAAAGCAAATATTAGTGAGCTCAATGGCAACAAATTCTAAGTAATCAATATAGTCCACGGAAATTAAATATGATTCTACTGTCAAGTTGGTTTAGACAAACAAGAATAACAACCACATGGGGCGCCTGGGTGGCTCAGTCCTTAAGCGTCTGCCTTCAGCTCAGGTCATGATCCCAGATCAGGCTCCCTGCTCGGCAGGAAGCCTGCTTCTCCCTCTTTCACTCCCCCTGCTTGTGTTCCCTCTCTAGCTGTGTTTCTCGTTGTCAAATAAATAAATAAAACCTTTAAAAAAGAGAAAAAATAACAACCACAAGGTAAGTTTCCAGTGAAAGCAATACAATATAAATTAGCAGTCAGTTCTCTAGCCCTGAGAAGGACTCTCTCCTTTTAGAGTCAAGGAGCTAGAAGATATTTTAGGAAACTTAATGTTCTCTTTAGCTCTTTTAAGTCTCTCTATACCATATCTCTAGTCATGTTAATTTTTTACTTGAAAAAAAAAAAAACCCTCTAAGCCTCTAAGACAGTATATCCACTAAGAGTCCCACTCAAACATCAGTTATAAACTATTTCAAACAACTGACACTGACAACATAAACTCAGCACAATAAGCAGAAGGGCACATAAAATTAAATTTAAAGTAACATGTAGGGACGCCTGGGTGGCTAGGTCAGTGAAGTGTCTGCCTTCGGTTCAGGTCACGATCCAGGGTCCTCGGACTGAGTCTTGCATCAGGCTCCCTGCTCAGCGGGAAGTCTGCTTCTCCCCCTTGGCTGCCACTCCCTCTGCTTGTGTTCTTTCTGACAAATCAATATATAAAATCTTTTAAAAAATAAATAAATAAAGTAACAGATAATAAGTTTGTTAATTTCACCTGGCCCAAGACAAGAAAATATGGACTGCTGTAAACTATAGTTAAGAATAATATGGCAGTAAATTCTTTCTTTCAATAATTACTCTAAATGTAAATGAACTAAATGCTCCAATCAAAAGACAAAGGGTGGCATATTGGATTTAAAAAAAAAAAAGACCTATTGATATGCTGTCTACAAGAGACTCATTTTAGACCCAAAGACACCTCCAGATTGTAAATGAGGGGATGGAGTAGAAAGTTGGGCTAGCAATCCTTATATCAGATAGATTAGATTTTAAGCCAAAGTCTGTAATAAGACACGAAGAGGGGTACTATATCATAATTAAAGGGTCTATCCAAAGAATATCTAACAATTATAAATATTTATTCCCCTAACTTGGGAGCAGCCAATTACATAAACCATTATAACAAAATTAATGAAACACACTGATAACACAATAATAGTAGGAGATTTTAATATCCCACTCACAGCAATGGACAGATCATCCAAGCAGAAGATCAACAAGGTAACAAGGGCTTTGAATGACACACTGAACCAGGTGGACTTCACAGATATATTCAGCAACTGGCCAAGAAAAACATGAAAAAATGCTTAACATCACTCAACATCAGAGAAATACAAATCAAAACGACAATGAGATACCACCTCACACCAGTAAGAATGGCTAAATTAACAAGTTGGAAAAAGACAAATATTGGTGAGGATATGGAGAAAGGTGAACCCTCTTATATTGTTGGTGGGAATGAAAACTGGGGCAGTCACTCTGGAAAACAGTATGGAGGGTCCTCAAAAAGACAAAAAGAGAGCTACCCTATGACCCAGCAATTGCACTACTAGGTATTTACCCAAAGGACACAAATGCAGTGATCCAAAGGAGCAAAGTGCACCTCAATGTCTATAGCAGGAATGTCCACAATAGCCAAACTATAGAAAGAGCCTAGATGTCCACTGACAGATGAATGGATAAAGAAGATATAATAACAATAATGCACAATGGAATATTACTCAGCCACCAAAAAATGAAATTGTACCAAAATTTGCAACATGGATGGAACTAGAGGGTATTATGCTAACTGAAATAAGTCAGTCAGAGAAAGGCAATAACCATATAACTTCACTCATGTGGAATTTAAGAAACAAAACAGAGGATCATAGGGGAAAGGAGGGAAAAATAAAATTAGACAAAATCAGAGAGGGAGAAAAACCATAAGAAACTCTTAACTACAGGAAACAAACTGAGGGTTTCTGGAAGGGAGGGGGGGTGGGGTAACTGGATGATGGGCATTAAGGAGGGCATCTGATGTAATGAGCACCGAGTGTTGTATGCAACTGATGAATCCCTGAACTCTACACTCTACCTCTGAGACCAATAATACATTATATGTTAATTGATTGAATTTAAATAAATTTTTAAAAAAGAATAACATAAATCTGAACATTTAAGTTTGCAAATCAATATTTATACAGCAAGGTGACTTTCTCTGATTTCTTCTTTGGGCATGGTTGACATTCCCAATATATGTTATTTAAATAGCACAGTGACCATACACTCTGGAGTCTTACTGCTTGGATTAGAATCCTTATTCTGATCATTTCTAGTTGTGTTATATGATCTCTTTGACCCTCACTTTTCTAATCTACAAAATGGAGATCATAATAGGACCTATCTCATAGGATACTAGGAGTATTATATGTAAAGCTCTTGGAAAACTGTCTGACACATAATAAATGCTATATATTGGCTGTAAGTGTTAGCATCATTGTTGAAATTAAATAATATCTTGTTATGGGCTGCATGTTTGTATCCCTCTCCAAATTCATACGTTGAAATCCTAACACCCAACATGATGATACTTGGAGGCAGAGCCTTTGGGAGGTAACTAGGTTTAAATGAGGTAGAGTTGTCCTGATGGGATTAGTTCCTTTATAAAAAAGAGGCTAGAAAGCCAGTTCTATCTCTCTCCACCGTGTGAGAATATAGTAAGAAGGCTGCCATTTCAAACCAAGAAGAGGGCCCTCACCAATCCGCCAGTACTTTGATCTCGTACTTTCCTATCTCCAGAACTATGAGAAATAAGTGTGTGTTGTTTAAGCCACCCAGTCTATGGCATTCTGTTATAGCAGCCCAAACTGACTAAGACATATTTCAAAGCCTAGTTTCTACAATGGCTGCATTCCAAAAAAAGGAAAGAAAAAATTTCTATCTGAGAATCATGTTCAAACAACTATATTAAATGTCACTATAATAAAGAGAGAAAAGCAGTGAATGTGTTCTAATTCCTATATGTTCAGCTTCATCTTCCTCTAATGTTAAGTATGACAATAGAACTAACTCTTCCTCAGAGGTATTAGCTAAGTCTACTTAAATAATACATAAATCATGCTCAAATGGCACTCTTTTTTCCATTAACTGCTTACTTCACAAGTTAATGAAAATAAAAAAGATTTATTCTTCCAATTTCACATCTCAATCACCTACACCAACCATATTCTCTTCATTATTGCTTTCTTAAGGAAATAGAATACACTCAAAGATATACTCCTTGTTCTTTAGTGGATACAGGGAACTTCTCTCTTCTTGAAAACCTCTTTTGTTCTCCAAGAGTTCAAAACACTAAAAGTTAGTTTAGAGTAGACATCTAAAAAGAAATCATTAGTTGAGAAGTAAAACAAGTCTGTATCACTGGCAGATTTAACTCATATTACTTACACTACACTTCTCAAGTATTTGCCACTTTAAAAGTTACAACTGGTTTCTTTAAGTTAGGTTATTGTACCCAAGTAAGTGAAGAGAATCAAAGTATAACAATGAAACATACTAACAATTCAGTAAGACAAATACCAAATATTGGCAACTCTTTTTCTAAATGAGCTCCAGTTTTATTTCACATAGCTCTGTATTTATAGAAATTTGGGACTTTTTAAAGTCTTTTCTTTCCACTCATACTTGTATCTTGAGCATTGGTTTTGAATTGTATTTCAATCCTTTCTACTACTTATCCATTTCCTGCTGTTTTGTAACTCACCATTTCTGTAGACCAGTTCTTTCAAAACCTTTTTCAAATATTTTCACTTTATGAACATATACCCATAATTTATAAGACCAAGATTTTAAATAAATATTGTATTTCATTTGTTTTTAGAAGGTTCTTTTAGAACTGTCTTTGTAAACACCAGCTTCATCTTTTATTAATGAATATTACCGGTCCATAAATATGCAGTTTTTAAAATCCTGTGGCCTCTACCTTGCAAATATCTTTTAAATACTGCATCTTGGCCCCATCCGTATTGGCATCTCTTAAGCTCAGCCTCTCACCACTTCACATCTAGATTCATGCACTAGTTTTAGAGCTCTCTCTGCTTCTGATCTTAACTTCTTCCAATTCAACTAAGTCTGAAGGTTTTAAAAAATGTTTCCAAGATAAAAATCTGATAACATTCTATCCTGCTTAAAATTCATCAATGTACTCTTTCATCTTTAGAATTATATCTGAATCCTTTAATGTAGTTAATACGGTATATTAGTTAGGAAATTTTCTGCAAGTAACAGAAACAACTTTGAACTAAAGAAAGACCTAGGGTAGCTCACAAAATCAAGGAAAAGATGGATTAAATGGGCTTAAAAAAGGAGTTACAGGATGCAGGAACACACAAATAGTCTCTTCAGAATACCAACCATATCAGTCTTTGGGTCATTCAGATGATTCACAAATATCATGGACAGAGCGTATGATTAGCAGGTTTAAATCATCTGTTCCCCCGCCCCCTTGGTGTCTAACAAGACTGTATCCAAAGGGAGGTAACAGTTTCCATAGCAGAGAATACTAATTATTCACAATATTGCATCTTTTCATCATATTTTTTACTTCATACACAGTCTCTTATAATAAATACCACATTTTATCCTTCCCCAAATAATGTGACCATGTGACAAGGTTCTGGCCAAGGGAGCATAAATGGAAGCTGTTGTGGACAACTTCAGGAAGTATCTTTAAAGATGGGGGTGTGGTTTTTTTTTTTCCTCCCCATCCTCCTTCTGCAGGCTGAAATGCTGAAACGATGCAGGCATGTTGGATATCAAGTGGCCTTTGGGAATGGAATCCATCTCTGGTGCAATAATAGCATAGAATGAAGCTGAGTCTCTGCTACCACGAAAACATTACCATAGCACTAGACTGACTATCTCTCTACTCTTTTTATGTGACAGAGAAACAGACACATTTCTAGTTAAAACACTATTATTTGTGGGGTTTCCATCACTTGTAGCCAAATCCAAACTGAACTAAAACAGCTCCTCACAACAACTCAAATGTTAACACTGGAAGAAAGAGTAATGGATGCTGGACAAGAATAAAACAATAGAGGTCTACTGCTCAGAGCCATTCATGATTTTCAATCACTCCATTTACACTTTCCCTCATTTTATGCAGAGTTCACTTGGGTTTCCCAAATATATTAAGCTCTCTAGCAAAAACATTTGCTGCCTGGATTGCTTTTATCTCCTTCATCTAAATGGCTAACTTCTATAGAGACAAATGTCATATCATCAATCTTTACTTCCTTATTGTTTTCTGGATTCCCATAATCCAAAGTGTCTTTTGCCCTTCCTGCAAATTCTCAAACAACACTGCAGTTCGCCATTGTGCTTACAATATTTACTTCTATAATGATTGGTTTTCTTGTCAATCTCTTATACTAACTGAAGTATGAACTCCTAAAAAGCAACATCTTAGACTGGTTTCTCTAGAAACCAACTCTCAGGGGAGAGAACTGCATACACAACATCTCTTGGGATGCATTCCCAAAAAAACATATCTGCAGGGAAGCAGGGAAGACAGGTCTGGGCAGAGGGAGAGGCTGACCTTCAGTGCAGTTGAACCAGATGGTCTTGAGGCTCCAGTCCATCCAAGTGGGCAGGAGGCCCTCTGGGGCCAGGGTGGCTCTTCAGAGTTGTCACAAAAGCAAGGGAGTAGGCCTTGCTTTCTTTTTTTTTCTTTTTTTTTTTTTTTTAAGATTTTATTTATTTGACAGAGAGAAATACAGCCAGAGAGGGAACACAAGCAGGGGGAGTGAGAGAGGGAGAAGCAGGCTTCCTGCCGAGCAGGGAGCCCGATGTGGGACTCAATCCCGAGTCCCTGGGATCATGACTTGAGCCAAAGGCAGTCGCTTAACCAACTGAGCCACCCAAGCGCCCCTGGCCTTGCTTTCTTTACATGACAAGTTCCTTATTTTGTCCCTTCTTTTGCTTCTACTGCCAGCCTCCCTCTTCACCTCCCAGGGAGATAAACCTGGAATGAGAAAGATACCTGTGGCCAAGGGCAATTCCCAAGAGGGGACACAACTATGATCCCTTAGCAGCAGGCAACCTCCACAACAAGGGGTTGGGTTAGCACCACAGTATCCACTACAGTGAGAGACTGTGTCTTGTTTGTTTGGAAATAATGCAGTGCTTAAAATACTGAAAAAAAAAATTTTTTTAAGATTTTATTTATTTGACAGAGAGAAACACAACCAGGGAGGGAACACAAGCAGGGGGAGTGAGAGAGGGAGAAGCAGGCTTCCCGCAGAGCAGGGAGCCCGATGTGGGACTCAATCCCGGGTCTCCGGGATCATGACCTGAGCCGAAGGCAGTCGCTTAACCAACTGAGCCACCCAGGCGCCCCAAAAATTTGGTTTTTAATAAATGGATGGATGGGTGGATGGGTGGGTGGAGGGATGGATGGATGGATGGATGGATGGATGGATGGACAGACGGACAGACAATCAAACCAGTGAATAATGATGTCTGTTTTCAGGCAGAGAAGATAAAATCAATAAAAGAGAAATAGAAGAGGCTCACAAAAATGGTAACTATGGAAGCGAAGTCCTGCCAGAGAGAGGAAGACAGAGTTGCCAAAACACATCAAGTCTAGGTGGACACTCTTTAGAGATGAGGTACCTAGTAGGAATGACAGTTGAGGCATATGTAGACCAAAATAGTCTTGAAGATAAGGAAATAAGGAATGATACTTCATTTGTTATGATAACAACAAAAGAAGTTAGTATTGATTCAAAGAAGAAGAAAAAGATATTGAGGTAATTTAAGGAGGTAATTTGAAGGTAAAAGCTTCAATATTTTCACCAAAATGGGAGGTAAAAATAATTAGCAAAAATTGAATAAAAGTATGCAAGGATGTTAAAAGGGTAAAAGTTTGTAAAAATGTTATAGGAGTATCTCAAGAAATGAAGAGATAAGCAGAGGTGGGCATCTAGATAGGGAATTGTTCAACCATGCCAGAAGTTCAATTAAAGTGTGATGGCCATTATTTGTCATATACCAGGTCACAATAGTCAATGCTTAAAGGAGAAAAGTTATTTTAGAATTTTCACTTCAAAAAATATTCTACTGAAACATAGCTAGGCTGAATTTGTTCAACTTAATATTATCCTTTTCTCCTGTGTAAGGCCAGTTCTCACCCAATGCCAAAATTTGCCCTAGAGTTCTTTCTTGGTGTACATTCTATGTATTTATACAAATGGGTAATCATATATATCCATCATTATAATATCAAAGAGTATTTTCACTGCCCTAATAATCCTCCCTGCTTTGCCTACTTGTCTTTCTTTACCATCTCCAGCCCCCAATCCCTGGCAGCCACAGAACGTTTTACTGTCTCCATAGTTTTTTCTTTTCCAGAATGCCATAAAATTGGAATCATACAGTCTATAGCCTTTTCAGATTAGCTTCTTTCACTTAGTAATATGCATTTAAAATTCCTCTGTGTCTTTCATGGCTAGATAGCTCATTTCTTTTTAATGCCAAATAATATTATATTGTCTGGAGGTATTACAGTTTATTTATCTATTCATCTCCTGAAGGACATCTTGACTAAATTCAGGGTTTGGCTATTATGGAAAAATGTAAGGTCAATTCTAAAAGAAAAAAACATTTAAACTCTTTTTCCTTTTTAAAGGACTCCAATTATGTTGATTGCTACATCTTGGAATTCTTGGGAGGAAAAAAATTCATATACTAACAGTCTCCTTTTGTTAGTAGCTCTTTCTAAAGATATGTGGTAAGTTCACAAAATTCATTTAGAATATACCCTCCTTATGGGGTATAAGTTTCATTTCCATAAGCAAAAGCAGCACCTTCATCATCACCTACTACTTGATATGTCTATGGCGCACCATCATTTGCCAAGGGCTTTACATACATCAACCATTCAATACTCCTTAAAGTATTATGAAGCAGAAATTTATCCTCAGTATAAACAAGTGACTTGGGCAAAGTCACATAACCAGCACATGGGAGATCCAGAGATAGAACCTATATCTAAGTCCTGACACAGTACTTCTGATATCCTCATACACTGGCACTCAAATATGAAATATACTGAGACTCAAATATACTTTACTCCACTTTCAGTAATTCCAAACTCTGAAGGTCACTTTAGCTATTAAGCTTCTATTTCTTCATCATCCCTGAATTCTTTAAAATTTACCAGATAAGTGCTATAAGAAGGAAATACCCAATTGGAGAAGTCACATCCTATCTACACAAGAAACCATGATCTTTGGTGTAGCAACTGCCAAGTGGAAAAGCAGTCACAACCATCCTTAGTTAGAAAACAATAGGATTTTTGCCTGAGGTGGGATGGTGGAATAAAACCCCAAACTGGCAATAAAAAAAGCTTCAGAGGAAAAGCTTGGCATCAATCTAATAAATAAATTTAGCCGAGAAAGAGGAAGCACATTCCTTTCCAACGCTCTGTGTGAAAACATAAGCAGCACAGTGACATTTGTTTAAAAAGTCATCTGAAACATATTTACAAGTTCCAATTAACAGAAAATTCCTACCAATCTGAAATTTCTACAAGTTATTTTTTTTTCTAAGATCTGTTTGAGGATTTATTAGATTTTTTTGTTGATGTGTTTTCACAGACCTCAAGTTCTTACCTAAAAAAGTTCTTAGCATAATGCTTAAGCACAGACCAATCCACGCAGCAGGGAAACTGTGTATTTATTCACCCTACTACCTTAAAACATTTGCACCAGGCTGACCATAAAAAAAATAAATAAATAATAATCCCAGTGCAACTCTCGGCTATGCATATCAGCAACAGCGTGTGAAACCAGGGAGGCAGCAGTGAATCTAAACCAGCCAAAGACCATAAGCAGGAACTCTTCTGACTCCAGCAGTTTAGGAATAATGCAGATAAATCACAGACAAGCAGAGGGGAATAGAATGCATTTCAGGCTTGGCTCAGAGGAAAAGACATATGAGACACACTCAGGGAAACTAAATTTATACAGTCTAGAGAATGAGCTTCAAGGAGGGAACCTGATCATTATCTATAAATACCACCAAGGTAACACCATAAATAATTAAGGAGAAGAACTATTTGTTGTCTCTGAAGCAAGCCTAAAAATGAAGTTTTAGATTTACTTTTCCCTTCCTATCTTTCTGGCATCAAAACATGTTGGTATTGAGAGTCGTTTGCTCCTGCCTGGGTTATATTGGAACAGAGCACTTGATAGGTGGGTGCCTGAAGCTAGTCCATCCTGCATGAGGAGCACGACTATCTCTCTTTGTCTCTAGCCATGCAGCCTAGCACTATAAAGAGCAGGTGCAGAAGGAGAAGAGTAGGACCCTTCTCAGTACACACTTCTACATTCCAGGAAGTCAGAGCATCCATACTCTTCTAAAATGCAAAATGAAACAAGAGGAGACCAGGGAGGGAGACAAACCATAAGAGACTCTTCATCTCAGGAAACTCAGGAAACAAACTGAGTTTGCTGGGAGGTGGAGTGGGGGGAGGGATAGGGTGGCTAGGTTATGGAAAAAATAAAAATTAAAATAAATAAAAATTTAAAAATAAAAATAAAGTGCAAGCATATAACTGAGCTACATGTTTTAAGGGTTTGGGGGTTTTTTTTGTTGTTTTGGGGGGGTTTTTTAGAGTTTTTAAAGAGAGAGAGAGAGATACCATGTCTACATGCGTGTGAGGCCAGGGAGGGCAGAGGGACATGGAGAAAGAATCTCAGACTCTTAGCTGAGAACGGAGCTCCAGATGGGGCTCGATCTCATGATCTCGAGATCATGACCTGAGCTAAAACCAAGAGTCAGACACTTAGCCGACTGAGTCACCCAGGCGCCCAGAGATTTTACTTATTTATGTTAGAGAAAGAGAGAGAGAAAGAGAAGGAGCACAGGGCAGAAGGGCAGAGGAAGAGGCAGAGAGAATCCAAGTGGACCCTGCACTGAGTGGGGAGCCAGATGGAAGGTCCTCAGGACCCCGACCTAAGGACCCAAACCAAGAACCCAGCACTTAATCCACTGCACCACTCAGATACCCCAAGCTACAAATATTTTAAATATCATTTATTGTTGCATCTATTTGCTCAAATGAGTGCTTACCATGTGCTAGGAGAGTGTTTCTCAATCCGGGTACAAACAAATCACTTGAGGGTTTCCTTAAATGCAGATTCTGTCTTAATAGGTCTGGGGTGGAACCTGAAATTCTGTGTTTTTAACATGCTTACAGGTAATGTCAATGCTGCTGAGTAATAAGGGGCTCTGAGTAATAAAGGCTAGGAGCTTAGTCCCTTAGAATAGACAGATACAGAGATAATTAAAACACAATATGGAAACATGACCTAGGCACCTAACCTAACCTTGGAGGCACCACGAAAGCAAGTTTCTTGAAGAGGCCAATCCTTTGAACTGAGTCAGAAAAGATATTAATGCAATTAATATCAAAAAAGAGTACCCAAGAAATTCCCATGATATTCATTCATATGTGATTAATATGGGTATTTTGAGGATCAAGAGGGATTCTACTAGCTGCTGACTTTCTTGGGTTAGTCTATGAGATTTTACAGTGCTCTAACATAAGAAGAGTGTGGAGCAGAAATAACACAGGCTTTTAGGCTAAATACCCTCTTCTGAGCTTCAGTTTCCCAGTAGTAAAACAAGCATAATAAAACAATACATAACAATTAATTCCAAATAAATCAGAGACCAGAATGTTATGAGCTAAATTATAAAACTCTTAGAAGACGACATAGGGGCAAAGCTTCATGATGTTGGTTTTGGCAATGATTTCTTGGATAGGCATGCCAAAAGACAATAAAAGAAAAAAATATATAAGCAGGGCCATATATATATATGGCACGTCTATATATCAAGGATACTATCAAATGTCCTTTGAATGAAAGAATGAAAAAACATCCCACTCATTGGGAATCATATATATCTAATAAGAGGTTAATATCCAAAATACATAAGGAGCTCCCACAACTAAAACCAAAAACAAACACCCTATTCAAAAATAGGCAAAGGACTTAAATAGTCTTTTGAATTTCTCCAAAGGAGATATTCAAATGGTCAATAAGAACTTGAGAAGATGTTCAACACAGCTAGTCTTTAGGGAAATGCAAATCAAAACCACAGTGAGCTACCATCTGCCATTTGTTAGGATGGCTATTAAAAACAGCTATAACAACAGAACAGGAGAAAACAGTACTAGCGAGGATATGGAGAAATTGGAACCATTGTGCCCTGTTGGTGGTATTGTAAAATGTAGCCAACATGGAAAACAGTATGGTGGTTGCTCAGAAAATTAAAAATAGAATTACTCTGTGAACCAGCAATTCACTTCTGGGAATATACCCGAAAGAACTGAAAGTAGGGACCTGAACAGGTATTTGAACACCCACCTTCATAGTGTCATTATGCACAATAGCCAAGAGATAAAGGCAACCCAAGTGTCCATTCCATTCATGGATAAACAGATAAATAAGGCATAGCTAGACAATGGAATATTACTCAGTCTTAGGAAGGAAGAAAATTCTCACATGTGCTACAGCATGGATGAAGACATTATGTTAAGTGAAATAAGCCAGTCACAAAATGACAAATACTGTATGATTCCACTTGCATGAGGTACTTAAAGTAGTCAAATTCAGAGGAAGATGTAGAATGGCAGTTGCCAGGGGTGAGGGGGAGGGAGAAATGGAAATTACTACCCAATGGGTACAAAGGTTCAGTTTTGCATGATGAAGAAGTTCAAGAGACGGATGGTGCTGATGATTCTACACCCATGTGAATGAACTTAATGCCACTTAACTGTACACTAAAAAGTGGTCAAGATGAGAAGTTCATGTTATATGTATTTTAGTACAATGAAACATAATAATAATAATAAAATTAAAAATGACAAAAAATCCTTGCTAATCTTTCCATCATACCAAATCATCCTCTTGTATACTTTAAATATATACATTTATATTTGTTGATAATTTCTCAATAAAGTTGGAGGGGAAAACAACCTGTTCCACAGGGTTTAGAAGAGATAATAAATATCAGTTCTTAACAAATATGAAAATTCTTCTTCCCTTTTACTGTCACCTAAAGTAAACTGCATCTCTAGCCTCAACCTAAGTGCTTTCCTTTCCTTCCCATCCTGCTCCATTCCCGAGTACTTGGGACGTGCTTATGTCTAAGGAAAACCACATTGAAATTACACATTTCCCTTCTTTTTATAATGTTTTCAATTTATTATCCACTTGCTCACTAACCGTTTTGGAAATAATTGCTCACGAACCTATTCTTTTTTTTTTTTTTTTTTAAGATTTTATTTATTTGACAGAGAGAAACACAGCCAGAGAGGGAACACAGGCAGGGGGAGTGACAGAGGGAGAAGCAGGCTTCCTGTCGAGCACAGTGCCCGATGTGGGACTCGATCCCGGGTCTCCGGGATCATGACCTGAGCCGAAGGCAGTCGCTTAACCAACTGAGCCACCCAGGCACCCCATGAACCTATTCTTTAACAGAAATATAGACAGGGCAAGCATTCACCCTAGGTTTTTCAAGGCAGCTCTGATTTCAAATACTCTGCCCACTCATCAAACAATGGTCTCCAATTTGGGGGCTAAAAAATAGTATCACCAGGAACACAAAACTGAACATTCTGAATTGCTGCCACAGTCTCTGGGAAATGTTTTACTAAATTCTTTATTCAATAAGCTCAATTTGAGAGATGTTTTTCTTAGAATTCTATACATGAGGTTCTATTGGGACAGACCTATGTGATTATGACATTGTCCCTGCCTACCGGGTGTTCTTACTCTAGTGGATGCAGTGTGTGTGCCAGGAGGTGGCTGGCAGGAAATGGGGGAAGCACCCCGGAGTGCAGTCCAGTGTTTGGTGCCCAGTCACTTGTTTCAAGTCGCATCTTCTTTATTTCTCTCACCCATCAAAGAAAAGATTAAAATAAAAGATGCCTAAATGTCAAAGTAATTTCTGACATTGCATATGTGTGCCCACTGGTTCATTTGAACTTCACATCTGTGGCTCAAAGAATGAGTCTTCCTAAAATAGATACAAAATGGCAGTTAAGGGCCATGCAGCACTCCCAGGGTCTACTTCCTGAAACCTCTTGACAGAATAAGGAATTCGCTCCCAAGAGAACATAAAGAGAATGCTCTGTGATTGGCAAGCTCCTGAGGAATGTGCAATCACAATAAACTAGAATTTGAGTGGAAGTAGATTGGGAAAAGACACTGTTCTTTTTTCCCTGTTCTATCATGAAGGATATGACTGAACCCTATAGCTACTCTTTAAATCATTTTTACTGAAGAAAAATTCTGGCGAGAAAGGAAAAATCTACAAATGAGCCAAGTGTCGAGTATGGCAATTATGATGATGAATGATTTGCTGAACGATATATTACACAGATATTCTTGCTCTCTGTGAGCACTATAATGTTATTATTTTACACCATACCCCCTGAAATACAATTCTAACAGTAGAAGCCACTGCTGTCTTCTCTTTCCACTTTAAAAGAATTAAGAGAAGAGAGAGTAATTAGAAAAGTCAGTCAGAGGACTCTGAATAAACCTAAAATTATACCATTCCACTAGCTATAGAAAATCAAAGGTTGACTTTAATCCCCAAATATCTGGGCCATAAAACATCACTTCTCTCCATGCACTGTCACTTAAATTTGAATTATCCAGTGTAATAATGCTTTTTTAAAACCCTGTGTTTTTTGAGTAACAAGATTTCCAATAAAAAGTATATACACTTCTGGGGAAAAAAAACAAAAACAAAACCAAAAAAAAGTAGATAACCAAGTTTTAAAATAACCCTACTTCTCAGCCCCAAACCCAAATCACTGACTCAGGCTGGTGGTATTGGTATTTTCTGTCCCCAGTTCTATCTTCAGAAGTGTATCCAGGCTACATAGCCAAGAGGATCAAACAAATTTACTAATGGCATGGGCATGAATTTCTGACCTAATATACACCTAATCATCAAGGTTGGTGAATTTCCACCTACTGGGTCCCTTTAGCCCTTGTCCATCCATTTTTAATGCATGGAACAAGAAATCTTCAGTAGTGCACAGCTATTATTTTAATCCCATTACTGTCACAAGTTCGTCACAATATCTCCCCAAACCACCTTCTTTTCTAAAACTAGACCTGAATTATCTTCACCTGGATTACCTCTCTTTGCTATTCCAAATTCTGAAATCTGAACATTCCTCAATTTAGACAACTTTCAAATCTTCTAAAAGCAGCTTTCCTTACAATTGTTATCCTAGCTTTAGATTTCACAGTAAGACATTAATATATATCGGTAAACTCAGAAGTAATCTCTAGTTTCTTATTAAATTTTTATTGTTTCTTACCTTTTGAACAATCCATTGGTCCTCATTGGGCCCCACCAAAGTGCTTGGCCCTGAGGTAGAAGCTGAAGAAGAGATAAAAAGGTAATGAGCATCCTCCCTATCACCAGAGACGTTAAATCAAGTACCAGATGACCGTAGGGACTTTGTTTCCTTCATATTTTTACATGTTCCTATTTACTTTGTTCATTCTCAGAAATGTATTCCTCTTCTAATTCAGACTATCCTTCCCATTCAGTGAATGAGAAGAACAGAGACGAGTACTAAAAGCTGAATTGTTTAGTACTTCGCAAACATTAATGTCCATATAAATTGCTGGGAATCTTGCTTAAATGCAGATTGTGACTCAGTCAGCTGAGACGATATATTTCTAACAAGCTTGCAGAAGATGCCTGATGCTGATTCTGCCAGAGCACTGAGGAGCAAGGGGCTACGCTGGAAGCTCTCCAAGGGCAGTGCCTCTGTTGGTCCTTTATACCTCACTTTTGGCCCAGTGCCTGGCCCAGCACACCCAGCATATAGTAAATGGTCAATAAATACCTTTGGAATGAATAGTCATGGAAGAGACATAATTAAAGAAGGAGAAAAGAATGTAGAGAAGGAGTGCATTAATCTCAACTTAATTTCTCTCTTATATAGAGCATTTTTAAACTCACCTTTGCATCCTGGACACCCAACTGATCCATATTTGACTCCCCATCCCTAGCTTTTGCTTCTGTCCCACACCTTCCCCTCAGACTGGGCCATTTTCCTCAGTACGTACAAAAATGCCTGTCCACCATATAGAACACCTATAACCTACCTGTTCCTGTTCCCCCATCGAAATTTGGGTTTGCCAACCTCTCTGGCTCAAGTCCTACCTCTTCCATGAAGTTCTACCCAACGTCCTTGGCCACACCCAATACCATCTTCCCAAGAAGTCTGTATTTCACAGTTCTTTTGGACACCAGAGGTAAAGCAAAATGACACATGAGCAGCTCCCTAGCAGATATAACTCATAACTTTGATAGCAAAGCAATGAAAGAAATGTCCTTTGCTCAGGATAAAATTCACTGAGAGTGTTGTCTTATATTTGTACAATCCTTGCTAAGTAAATAAAATTAATCCTCTTCGGAGGCTTTCTCCATTCTTCAGATATAGGAACAAGTGAAGAATTTGAGTCAGCCCATTTGTAAAGACAAGACACCAAGACATGCTGTGAATGTCATGGCTAAAGAACGAGTTTTTGGAAACCAACACTTGGGTTCAAATCCTACCTCCATCACTACTTATGTCCATGGCTTTGGCCAGTCCCCTGGCTCATGGGGCCCAAAGCTGTGCATTTAAAGGGGGATAAATGACATCCAATAAGCTTTCTGTAATGATTAAATGAGATAACGGATTTAAGTGGCTGAGCAAAGTGCCTGGCATATAGGAGGTACTCAGTTTGCTATTGGAGCCATTACCACAGAGGGTTTTATGTAGGCAGTGGCTCAGAGTGGGCAGCACTGTCACCTGGGAACTTGTCAGAAATACATAACTACTCAGACTTCCTGAAATCCAAACTCCGGGATGGGGCGCCCACAATCTGTTTTTAACACTTGGAAAATCAGATGCTAAGTTTGAGAAGCACTGTTCTAAAGGTCAAAGAAAGTGGAGATGCTAAAGATTTATGATTAGTGTCAGGCACAGGAGGAGATACTCACTAAATGGTTCCTATTATTTTTGCTAGGAAAGCCCTTTTATTTGACTTCTTAATGCTAATTCTCCTGCCCCATGTAGTCAACTGCCTTGTGGTCTCAGTTATGGAGCTGCTTGATTGCTGGCCATTCATAGTGCCCCAAACTACTGCTCACAAGCTATTTAATTTCTTATCCAATTGCTTACCTAGAAACAGCCCTGGTCCTCATTACCAGCGGCTGACCCCCGGCTGCAGGGGCACAACCAGGAGTTCTCCCATTGCAGGAAAGCAGCCTTGAGCCCAAGCACTGTGCACAAAACTTTAGTGGCCACGTTTCCCCTTGCACAGTTCATGTCGGTGGCCCCAGGAACCAACTACGTGCATGACTCTGAATCACTTTGGTTTTTTTGAGCTTTGATTTTGGACTTCTACTTTTCTTTGCTTTTATTTATTTAATCTTTTTTAGAGTTGGTGGAGGGGGGTGAGGGAGGGTTGCTTTTGTTTCCTTAACAGCAAACAGTAAAACTTTTCCATAAAAACTGTGTATTGCTCAAGGCCAGACCGTTAAGCAGCTGGGGCATTTTGGGCACTGCCTGTTACAGATTTTATTTCCTTTTCACTGCACTTGCAAGCAAGTCATTTATCTTTAAGTTAGCAAGCAAGAAATGGGAAATAAAAGAAATGTGTTTTATTTAAAGCAGTGTTTGGGGCTAGGCATGATGAGGGAAATGGGCACTGCCTACACTGATTTCATTTTCATTACACTGCACTGACAGCAAAATCATTTATCTTTTTTGGAGTCCCACTTTCATCTCTCTGCCTCCCTTATGTTTCTCTAGGTTCTGTCCTCCCTACTCCTCCTGTCATACCAATGCTCTTGAATTTTGATGAGAACAAACTGGTGGCATCCAGGACAAGGGAGTCCTTTGGGCATCAAGACCAATGACATCTTTTTCCTCTCTGAGGGACTTGACATAGGATAAAATAAGCCATCATTCATTCATGGAGAACAAAAACAAAAACAAACAACACTTTTTTTACATCCAAATGAGATAAACAAAAATCAAAGAAAATGTTCCACTTTCACCACTTATTCTTCTTTAAAATGAAGATATATACCATCTACCGATGCAACCTGGAATACAGTAATGAAACAAAATTGGAACAAGCTAGAAATTTCCTCAAACACCAAAGAATCAATGTTCTTTAATAAGTGCCATCCACTTGCTTTTTTTTTTTTTTTAAAGATTTTATTTATTTGACAGAGAGAAACACAGCCAGAGAGGGAACACAAGCAGTGGGACCGAGAGAGGGAGAAGCAGGCTTCCCGACGAGCAGGAAGCCCGATGGGGGACTCAATCCCGGGTCTCCAGGATCATGACCTGAGCCGAAGGCAGTTGCTTAACCAACTGAGCCACCCAAGCGCCCCCATCCACTTGCTTTTTAAAAACATGACACAACACCCACTTCAAAGACTCCATGGGAAAGGTATTGCATTATCAACATGGAGGATAAGTATGGGTTCAATGCATTCAGTAGCATTTTAAATAATTCTCTGATTTCCATGTTTTTCCCTAAATATAGGGAATTCACATTTCCAGGTCAAATTGAATTTTTCTGTAACCTAAATCTTGCTTTAAAATTGTTAAGTTCACTCTCAACTATAAAATTTAAAGACTGAGTTATCTGAAGTGGATGAACTCTATCAACACGGTTCTCCAATTAATATTTGAAAGTAAGAATATACCTTTAGCATATAAGGCCCTCTGTAAGGCCTGTAAGGCCCTCTGGTTGGTTAATCAGAATAGACAATGTAAGATAATTACTGACTTCCTTATCTGTTTCATCAGCTGACAGTGAGCTGGGAAGCATGCTGAATAACCCACATTGAGTAAAAGACGAGCACATGGTGAACTCTCCGTAAATGTGTTTGTGGTGGAATGAACAAGAACCTTACAAAGCTTACAAGGAACTATTTTTCCTATCTTAATAGAGACAGTTTTGGTAACATCAGAGAAATGGGACCAGATAAAATGGGAATACCAGAAGGCTAAGTTATTACTCAGGAGCTTATGGGATTTAGCTGTTAAATAAACTGGATATTATAGTATTAGCCAGAATAAATAACAAACTATTTACTCATATAGGATTATGTCAATTAAGAGAATGCCTTGAAAATATGCCTTGAAAACTAACAGCATGACAAAGTTAGCAGCAAAGTTTTCCTCACTGTAAAATTTCTTCACTCTATGTAAAGTTAAATATTGTCATGTTAAACCATTTCAGCAAAAATTTTTCTGGCTCCATCCACTTATGATGCATATGTAGTATAGTTTCTCTCTAAAATATAACATGGTGAAAATGTACTAAAAAGTCAGAGGTATCTAGAGTAAAAATGATCTGTATGCTTCCCACTCGAGGCCCCCAAATCATAAAAACACAAATGGCTTTCCTATTTTGTCTTCCTGAGATCGTGATGAATTAAGTCATCAATAATTCAAAGGTACATGTAAGATTATCTCTTTTATCTTTAGGCATATGCACAGCATTTAAAAGGGAAACCAAGAGAAAATGTGCAAATGCTGTTTATAAAAAGAATATAGATCAAATTTAAATTTGAACCATTAAATTGTAGAAGGTGACCTACTGCAGAAAAGAAATTCCAAATTAGGCAATTACTTGTAATGTGTCTGTAATACCCAGCTTCTGTCTTTACTACCCCTGAACACCTAATCCATTCTGTAATGTCAGCCTTCATAGAAATCTAATGTTAGTGTCAGTACACAGCAAAAGGAAAGGCCATCCATGCTAGCATCAACCTCAAAATGGAGTTTTGGGGATCTGAGAATTCAATATTTTAGCCTTGGTCGATATAATTTATAACCTAACATTGTTTAAACCTGGTAAGCTAGGTTTCTCCCTCTGATACTCCTCGGCCATTTACAATGCATGTCAGGATGAAAAACCAGAGTGACTGGCGTTGACTAAGTAAGAGCCAAGCAAGAACAATTACTAAAACTGGGCTGCTTGCCCTACACACCCTCCGAGTGAGAAAATGGAGGGAAAAACGTATAGGTGAGAGACAAGGGGCAAAAAGAAGTCTGACTACAAAAACATACCCAAAACAATCTTCTGAAAGCCAAAGCTTGTTATTTGTATTTATGGTCTGATATGTAATCAAATGGCTAAGGTGTTAGTTTTGTGTTACATCTTTTTATTTTCTTTTAAAATTAATCCCTTAAAAGAGAACTACTGCTAAGAGCTAGTTTCATCTAGGATTTAAGAAGCTTCAAAAAAAAAATGTGTAAGTCTGCAAAAGCAGGAAAAAAGAAAAAAGAAAAAAATCATCCCCAAAATGATCTACAGCATCTCTTAATTGTGGCCTCAGAGCAGTTTCCTCTATTGATAATGTCACTATGAATATTGTGTTGAAGTCTGAAAAGAAATCTCTGTGATTCAGTGTGTTCTATTAGGTAGGTGATCCATTAAGTCATAATGATTTCCCAAATACAAACAGTACTCTAAAGAACATCATGAATCCAACTTAAGTACTTTCATCGGGAGGACTTAATGATGTGAGGAAAAAAGTTCATTCATTCATTCATTCACTCATTTATTCTTTCATTCTCCCAATACTTGCCAACTTGGGAAATCTACATCAGACTTCTATGACTGCCCATCCCACAGGTCTCAATACCATACTCCATTTTTCTCTGTATCCCCTAATATTCATTAAGGGGATATAAAAAAGGGCTCTCCCACTCAGACTTCATGCTCACTAATTTGAGCTCCTGCTCTGTGCCCCTCCTTTTCAATGGACACATAAGCTCAAGCCATTTTGTGAATAACCTCCAGTTGGTAGAAGATAGGAGTAAGATAAAAGTACACAAGAAGTATCAAAAAATAAATAAATAAATAAAAATCTGGCAATGGACTTTATCTTTTTTCTCTAGCTTATAAATGTATTCTTAAAGAAAACTTAGAATCATAAAGTCAAAGAACTTTAAATCTTGTAGGGATAGAAGCAGAAATTGATCATAGAGACAGAGATGGATAATAATCTAGCCCAGAAGTCTCCAAATAGGGGTCCTGAGGTTGCTGCTGCTCCTTCTCAATATGTTCACTATTCAAGTCAAAATGAGAAAGGGCAGAATAATGCACCAAGTTTTCACAAAGCTTGATTTGTTCAATATGAAGAATTATTTGTTATTCTGAGAGTGTAGTTTCTAGTTGAGTCACGTTAAATAGACTTTCTTTGATGGGATGATGGCAATAATGACGGTGGTTTGTTGGAGGAAGGGTGACCTGTGCTTAATCTGGCAGACTAAAACTTGGCAAACCTATGCTGATTTATAGTATTTGTCCCTTAATTTTTCTCTTCCATGAATTCCCTCAGCTTACATTTTATCTAATCCAAACACTATATTTTAAACAGGAAGCATGGTGAGATAAACTAGAACAAAGTCACATGGCCTAGTAAGTACATGATGGGAGAGAGGAATCGTCTCTTTTGACAAGAAATCAGTACCTTTTGTTTTTGAACTGTCTTGGTGTCCTTTAAAAATAAAACAACAAAAAAGACCATTTTCCTTATGAACGCAGCAGTTGGCAGTTAAAAAGAAAGCAGAGGCCCTCACAAATGTTCTCATTGCTCTGTTGCCTCTAGGTTCTAATTGATTGTTAAGAATGCCAGCTACTTGGAGGACTGGCTTGGTGACTGTTTTGAGCAGTCTACAAGAATATGACTTCTCCCCTCAACAAATGGACAACTTCCTTGACTGAATACACCACATCAAGGGCTTGGTTTATAGTCCCATAAACCAAGAATCAAATTTTGTGTAGAAGTAAAGTGAACTGCACAACACGTAGTTATCCAGTTAATCCAAGCAAAAAGCCCCAAGCCTACTATTAAAAAAGGAACTGGATGGCTGTATTGTCAATTTCACTAAATAATTCCTCATTTTAAAGTAATGAAAATCAGCCTTACAACAGAAAGGTTTTACTTGCAGTGCTTAAACATAGAGACTTCGCTCCATAATCATTGATTAAAACCTTCGAAAGGCTGAAAACAATGAAAACAATTTCTTATACAGGTATAGGACATGGTAAAATGTATGTAAAATACTTCTGATAAAATAATAGTACTCTCTTTTTTCCTGGGGGGGGAGGGAAATCCCTTCTTTTGTTGCCATTGTTATTATTTGCTATATGTATGTAGCCACTTCACTCCTAAACCATCAAATCTGGTACAGCAGCAAAATCACCAATGTGGTTTTCCTTTACAAAATGCTGTTTGGGAAGCAGAAGTGTTCATTTGTTTTATTGGCTTCCTTTCTTTAGATTTCTCCTTTCTGGGATTTGAATAAACATGTAAAAGTATATAAATCTCTTGAGTGTGCAGTGTTTTAAAATACATGACAAATTGTTAAGAGACGGAAAGTGGTGTGTGAGAACAAAACTGGAGGGTGCAGGCCGACACTGAAAAAACTAGCATTTAATTTAGAATTAATCTATTTCTACACATAACCATGTTATATTGACAGAACAAATAATAAGAGGGTTGGTTTTTTTTTCAAGTTAAAAATATGGAGCAAATGACTGTGGGCAATGTTTTATGCCAAAAGAGTTCCACTGAGTTTTGTTTTGCTTTTCTCTATTAATTCTTTTTTCATTTTGTTTCAAATAGTTCGCTGCTTTTTTGTGTTACCCCTGAGAGGAATATTTTAGCTCAAAAGCTCCCAATTGATGATCAACACCTCAGAGACACAATTCACCATAAATTTACCACTATTATGACCAGTGTTTTCTGAAATGTCCAGTCACACCCAAGATCTAAGAAGATGTGTAAGATAGAAAGATGAAAGAACATCACTTACGTACAGTCACTCATTAAGGAGTTTCATAAAATAATACTAAGGGTGGTGTATAAGGCCTTCTGACACAAAAATCTAGAGACATAAATAAAGGTCTGCAAAAATCCACAGGAGAAAAAAAATATTCTACTCTCTCAGGAAGAAGTCATCCTCAGTATAAAATTGTGATTAATGCAATTACATTCTACCCCCTCCCTGACTCTGCTTTTTTTTTGGCAGGTCCACCCCACCTTTAACCATGTCAAAAATGGGGCATGGTTCCCACATCGCCACTGAATGTCCCTGCCTAATTCTGGAGGCTTTCTATGGTGACCAATCTGGACCATACTGAACAATAGGAATACTTAGCTCATATCTGACTTTTCACCCACTTTTTAGCTCATATTTGACTTTTCACGCACTTTCATCCACCCAAGTTTCCCACACTTACTTCTGTTGTACAGACACCTTATGATGTCTGTGTGTGTTGGGAAAGGTCGTCTCATGCCTCACTTGGCCGCATGAGAACGGGCCTTGGGCCTAAGGCACTCTAACAGGATGGAAGGGGCCCTCCCAGCTCGTACTGGGCTTATTACCTTGCCTGGGACTACCTTCCCCTGTTTCAGACTCAATGTGTGCTCGCTCCTTTGTTCTGCTTAGGCATGTGCTTCATAGGGTACCTGGCCAGACGCGCTGCTCTATGTGTGTGCCCTCCATGGGCAGGAGAGAGGATCCTTCTGCTGCGGCACAAAAAGGGTCAATGGCCCTATGTTTGCCGCTGGGAAGCACCCACTGGCTGGTGGGGGCTGGTATGCACTATTGGAGCCAGTCCTGCTCTGTCTCTTCACTACGTGAGTAAAAGCATTGTTCTCATCAGTGCCTGTGCTGGGCTTTCCTTGGCAACTCCCATACTAAGATATATTTGGCAGAAGTGCCAACTACCAGTCAGACTTCTAGTCCTGGTAATAGGCAACAGACGCCATGTGATCAACAATGTGAAAGACATCTCTCCTTTCACTGTCAACCCTGCCCATCACCAGTGCCCCTACTCCTTCATGAAGGCTTTCTGCATTCACAGTGATAGTATGTAACAATCAAGGCCTGTGGCATCAGGGAGACCCAGGTTCTGGTCCTGGCTTTGATGTATTTACTTGTCTGTCATTTAACCCCTCTAAGCCTCAGAGGTCTCCAAGCAGAGACCCCCTACTGGTTTTAAAGGGATACAACAAACAAAAAGTATACAGTAAGTTTTCACTACACAGGACTCATGCGGACTACTTCAGGTTCAATACTCAGTTTTGTCATACCCTTCGGTTCCGTGGAAGAGAAACATGCCTAGGAAGCACTGACCAACCTGGGTACAGGAAGTGCAAGAATGTGAGAAATCAGCCCTTCCACGGGTGTGACCTTGCGAGCAAAGCTGCGGGAGGGACAAATCCAGAGAAGGATGGCAAGGACACTGTGGGCCTTTTCTGGAAACTCATATGACACTCATTACCAAAGGTTCAAAATCTTATTTTGGGAGAACACGTTCTTATTGTCTTAGAACAGGACAAAACAGAGAGGGGGTTATATGTGGTTAATCTGAAAAATTCTGCTCCCCACCAGGTGATTCTAACAAGCAACTACCAGCCACATCTCTACCGTCCATGTCCAGATTGAAACCCATTGCTCAAAAGGATCTAATTTATGCTTAATTATACATCATTTCATATTTGCTTACTGTTTCAATTTTAGTGTGTTATTCCAAATTGGTTGTGACCTTCTTAATTATAAGCACTCCTCTCATTATTTTAGTAATGAGAAAACGGAGCCCAAACAAAGTAAAAATAGCTTGTCCGAGATCATACAGCTAATCAGTGACAGGGCCAGGACAAAAACCCAGGTGGGTTAGGGTCTCGGCTAGTGTTTACGCAGCCCCCTATCTACTGTTATATGGCACGTGAAGACGGATATCTCTACGAAAAACTCATTTACAATTTATTATGTAGCTACTGGATTTGCCAGAGACTTCTTTCAACACTAAAGTAGTATTTACAAGTGTGTGTACCTATTGAAAAAAATAGTCAATTATCTCATTATTTTCATATACATCTACTCAGAGTAGTTATTTGCAGTACTTACGTTCTGGGACGTTGCTGCAAACACTGATTTAATGAATACTGAATCATTGCTCCTAGGGAAAATGCAGGGTTTGGTTCCTGAAAGCCTCTGGTCACATTCTCTTCAACTGATCAATAGAGAACCATGCCTTATGTCCGTTTCTGTTTAAAGACAACTTATTAACTATATACTGTTCATTCATTAACACTGAAGAGCACAGTCATGCTGTAACTCATGCCTACAGAAAGCTTCTCCAGCACATGTGTAAATTCTCCATGAGGCACATCACAGCCTTCCTGCACTTAGCAACCCTAAGTAGCATTTCAGCACTATGCTTAGGGGCCATTTTAAACAGGGAAATCACCAACAAAAGCCTAGAAGTGCAGGAAAAGAAATGACACTAAAATCACCATGAAAAGGACACTCTTCTGCTGTAGGAGAGCTGAAACAAGTAGGCAAAATGTTGCCTTATTTCACCTGAGCTGGGAACATTCACATCAGGTGACCCAAATTTTTCACCATTCTGCATGTCCGAGCAGGACTGTGAATGTGCCACAAGTATTGACTTTGAGACTACAAATAAATTTCAGCAAGTGGGAAAATATGCAAACATGGAATCTGCAAATAATGATGACTTTATATTTATGGAAATAATGATACATTTATATATAATCTAGGCAATTAAATTGCATCCTACTTTCTTCCCAATATTTTGTGATTTCCTATCCATAGAGAACCCTACAATCAAGTGAACAAGCAACAGTTTCTTTGATGTCCATGGAAAACAGCCTCTAGAACTACCATATATATATTATGTCATCAACAACTAGGCAGAGAACACCAACACTAAGCAAAATTGAACATTATTCACAAATAATCATCTGTAAATACTGCTACTTTTGTATTTTACAACCATTTTAGCCTTGTGTTTTAATGTATGCCTCTATAACACATTCACAGTAGAGTGCCTTTTAGAAACAAAACAATATATTTAGAACACAATGTAGAGGTTCTAATGAATACTCACCAGAGAAAAAGCTTTGTAACACTTGGTAAAATAGATGCACACTTGCTTTCTAAAAACAACTTTCTTGAGCTATGTGGCCTCAAACACAAGGTGAATTTTGAAAACTCTTTCCAGAGCAGATATCATGAACTAATAGCCCAAAGGTAGAATACAATACTCAGTTTTCCCCGAACAATGTTATACCATGTATTTTTTTTTTTTAGAATTTGAATTAATTGCTGAAGTGATAAATCAGGAGAACTTACACAAAATCTAATTGTATGTGTTCTCTTGAAAAAAGTCATGTGTGAGGGCGCCTGGGTGGCTCAGGGGGTTAAAGCCTCTGCCTTCGGCTTGGTTCATGATCTCAGGGTCCGGGGATCGAGGCCCATGTAGGGCTCTCTGCTCAGCAGGGAGCCTGTTTCCTCCTCTCTCTCTGCCTGCCTCTCTGCCTACCTGTGACCTCTCTCTGTCAAATAATAAATAAAATCTTTTTAAAAAAATGTCACCTGTAAACACAATCTCCCGTTCCTGCCTGGAAACCACTAGCAAGCACTCAATAGTGGTTGAATCCTGCTCAGGACACACCCCCTCTTCTGTTGGCCTGTTTCTGCCTCATCTTATTACCCTTCACTCTCTGGCTGAATGTCAGTTGCATTCTTCCTATTATAAAATTAAGATATAGGTTCAATATGTCTCTTACTAAAGCCTCTATCAAAAAATGAGATGAAAACTGCTGAGAACAACAATATTTTTTTTTCTCTCACCCTGTTCATTCATAGTGGCATTTGAGTTGGTGACTTCTGCTCTAAAGCCAAGGTAGATACTCTTTAGACAAAGTTAAAATATACTCCTCATAGAATCAAAGCCTGAAGAGCAATCTTACCTATACTTCTTTACAGTTTACAGAGGTTCATGTCTTACCTAATTTAATCTTTGCAATAAAGATAAGGTAGGTAGAGCAGGTATTTTCATGCTCAATCGACTAAGAAATCCAAAGTGCACAGAAATTAAAGCCACACAGCTAGTAACAGACCGAGAAAGGTAAGATCCAATCTTCTGATTTCAAGTGCAGAGCTATTCCTAATACACTGTGCATAAAAGCAAAAGGGATGACCCATATTTTATCACATATTGTACTTTTTTAAATATGTCTTTGCCATCAAGGTAAAATTCAGGAGTGATAGAAATTAAGGTGTTTCTTTTATATTCCACAAAGAAGAGCCAACTTCACTTGAATGAAAACACTTTTGTCCAGATTGTTCCAATAATGCTACTAAAAAATATATGATTCTCTGTATGTATGTGCATGCTCCGGTGCACCTCTACCCTCTTCATCCCAAACAAGAACCAGAGAAAGTTACCAATACAAGACTAGAACAACTGAAAACATGACGTTTAAGGGGAAATAAAAATAGGAGAGAGAAAATAAAACTAGAGGTATGGTTAGCACATGAGCACATACAGTAAAAATCAGATGCTTCATTCAAGACCATATATTTTACTCTGAGCTTCCCAGCAATCAGTGCACAAAAGGAAACATCATCAGCCACCCAATTCCCCACGTCAAGGAAGGAAATATATGCAATTGATGTCTGAGAGAGGTTTTTTTCCCGAGAGTCCTCACAAATTCCCTTGTGTAAGTAATACAGACTCTGATTCCCCAGTATATTAAAGCAGTGAATAAAAGAGTAAACCCTAGTTCCCTTGGTTGTTTCTTATAATATTTCTCAATACAGGCTGATGGCATAATGCCAAATCACAGGTCAGTAAATGCAATCCTATAAGAACTGATCTGAAACAATCCAGTTAATTAATCCGGTTAATTAATCTAGTTAATTGGCCAGATTAATAAAAACCAATAAATGAGAGATGATAGCTCCATAGACAGATGCATGCATTGGCGATGTGTGAGACATCTAATAAACCATCTATAAGCTGTACACCTTTCAGGCCTTCCATCCCATACAAATTTTCCCATCCAAACTTTTGATTAATATCATGCAAAAAAGAGTACAAGGTTAAAAATCTCTGACAGATCTTGGCACAGAAAAATTTCACGTTGTTGATTAAAGACAAATCCATAACTTTTGACAGTCTACTGAGGTGGATCTAGGTTTGATATTGCATACAAAATAACTGAAGCCCTTTCCCACAGTCCTGCAGATGGGAGCCAAGGGAGGCACAGAGGGCAAGATCAGTGGCACTTCTTTTCTCACCTAGACAGCTGGCCCCTCTATGAGAGATCAGAAACTGCAAAAGGCTCTGGTGCTCAACCTTTCCCCTGAGCTTCAGTTCTGTATCATCAGCAGCCCACTGAACATTTCCATCTGGCTCTGTTTGTTTTTCAATGTGCTCTTCTACTCTTGTACTCCCAATCCCTAGTGGTGACCTCACTTCCTCCCCATTCAACCAAACCAGAAGCAAATGGAAACTGCCTCATTTCCTCTCCTTCCCTTCAACCCACCCCCCCCCACTGGTGAACAAGTCCTCCCAGGATTAGCACTCACCGACTGTACCCTCTCTCCATGCCTACCTCCATGGCACAGGTTCACGAGAGAACCATCTATCATATGCATTCACAATGATCCTAATGAATTTCTCCATCTCTCCTTCTTCATGCCTATATCCCCTCTGATAGAGTTATCTTGCCAAAATACTACTCTCTTCCTCCTCCTCCTCTGTCTTTTATTACTACTACTACTACAAGAATTTAGTGAGACCTTCCTATATGCAAAACACTGTCCTAAGTATTTTACATATATTTTCACATAGATTTTTTTTTTTTAGTTTCAGGTTTTTTGATGCATAATTGATAGATAAAATTATAAGCAACTTAAAGTGCATGTTACGGTACTTTGATGTACATATGCTGGAGAAAGGGGAACCCTCTCACACTGTTGGTGGGAATGCCAAGTTGGTGCAGCCATTTTGGAAGTGTGGAGATTCCTCAAAAAATTAAAAATGGAGCTACCCTAGAACCCTGCAATTGCACTACTGAGTATTCACCCCAACGATGCAGGTGTAGTGAAAAGAAGGGCCATATGTGCCCCAATATTCATAGCAGTAATGGCCACAGTTGCCAAACTGTGGAAAGAGCCAAGAAGCCCTTCAACAGGCAAATGGATAAAGAAGAAATGGTACATATATAGAATGGAATATTACACCTCCATCAGAAAGGATGAACACCCAACTTTTGTATTAGCATGGACAGGACTGAAGGAGATTATGCTGAGTGAAATAAGTCAAGCAGAGAAAGTCAATTATCGTATGGTTTCATTTACTTGTGGAGCATAAGGAGTAACATGGAAGACATTAGGAGAAGGAAAGGAAAAGTGAATTGGGGTAAATCTGAGGGAAAGATGAACCATAAGAGACTGTGGACTCTGAGAAACAAACTAAGGGTTTTGGAAGGGGGTGGGTGGAGGGATGGGTGAGCCTGGTGGTGGGTATTGAGGGCACGTATTGCATGGAACACTGGGTACGGTGCATAAACAATGAATCTTGAAAAAATAGAATAAAATAAATTAAAAAAAAATAAAAAGATTTATTTATTATTTGAGAAAGAGAAAGCATGAATGAGAGGGGTAGATAGAGAGGGAGAGAATCTCAAACAGACTCCCCACTGAGCTCGGAGCCAGGGCTCCATGGAGAGCTTGAAGCAAGGGCAGTGGGGAGGTTGGTTCACACAGGGCTCAAGGGGGGCTCCACATAGGGCTTCATGCAGGGCTCTACATGGGGCTCAATCTCATGAGACCTCATGAGATTCTGACCAGGAGATCAAAACCTGATCCAAAACCAAGAATCACATGCCTAACCGACTGTACCACCCAGGTGCCCTTGATGTACATACCCTTTGTAAAAGCGTTCCCCCATCTAGTTCATTGACACGCCCATTTCTTCATATATTTATCTCTTTGTGTATGTGTGTGGAGACATTTAAGTTCTACTCCCTTACCAAATTTCAATTATGCAATACAGTGTATAGTGTTACCAACTAAAATCACCGTGATTTCCATTAGATCCTCAGACTCCATTCATCTTACAGCTTGAAGTCTATACCCTTTTACCAAACTCTCCCTATTTCGCCCAGCCTCCTACACCCCTAGCAACCACTTTGTACTTTCTGTGTCTATGGGTTTAACTCTACATATAAATAATACTTTATAGTATTTCTCTGTCTCTGGCTTATTTCACTTAGCATAAAGCCCTTAAGGTCCATCCACGTTGTTTGAAATAGCAGAATTTCCTTTCTCATATACAGTGAATAGAATTCCATTGTGTGTGTGTATGTGTGTGTGTGTGTGTATTTATATGTATATATGTATGTATATCACATCTCATTTATCCATTTATCTGTTGATGGACACTTAGGACCTGTTTCCATATCTTGGCTTTTGTTAATAATGTTGCAGTGAACACGGCAGTGCAGATATCCTCTAAAAACCTGTTTTCTTTGTCTGTATACCCAGAAGTGGGATGACTGCACCATGTGGTAGCTCTATTTTTATTTTTTGAGGAACCTCCATATTGTTTTACCTAGAGGCTGCATCTGGTTTGCATTCCCACCAACAGTGCACAGGGTTCCCTTTTCTCCACATCCTGGCCAACACTTGTCTTCTCTGGTCTTTTTGAACAAAGCCATTTTAATAGGTGTGAAGTGATCTTTTATCATGCTTTTGATTTGCGTTTCCCTGATGGTTAGTGATCATGAGCATCTTTTCAGGGTACCTATGAGCTATTTGTATGTTTTCTTTGGGAAAATGCCTAGTCAGTTCCTCTGTCCATTTATTAATCAGACTATCTGGTTTTTGTTATTGAGTTGTAGGATTCCTCTACATATTTGGGATATTAACCTTTTACCAAATACAAGGTTTACAAATATTTTCTCCCATTAGGTAGGCTGCCTTTTCATTTTGTTGGTGATTTCCTTTGCTATACAGAAGCTTTTTCAATTGATGTCTTTCACTGAGCCAGTCCCATTTGTTTATTTTTACTTTTGTTACATTTCCTTTTGGTGTCAAATCTAAATAGTCATTGCCAAGACCAATGTTAAGGAGTTTCTCCCTATGTTTCCTTCGGAGTTTTGTGGTTCAGGACTTACATTCACTCTTTAAATCCATTTTGAACTGATTTTTGGTATGGTGTGAGAGAGGAGTCCAGTTTCATTCTTTTTCACAGGGCTGTCCAGTTTTCCCAACACCATTTATTGAAGGGACTCTCCTTTCTTCATTATATACTCTCTGTCATAAATACAATCCTCTATTATAAAGTGTGGGTTTATTTCTTCACTCTCTAGTCTGTTCAATTTATCTATATGTGTTTTTATGCTGATACTATATTGTTTTGAATACTACAGCTCTATTACATAGTTTGAAATCAGGACGTGTGATGCCTCCAGCTTTGTTCTTTCTCAAGACTGCTTTGGCTATTAAGGGTCTTTTACATTTCTTTTCTTTTCTTTTTTGTTTTTTTAAAGACTTATTTATTTGACAGAGAGAAACACAGCCAGAGAGGGAACACAAGCAGGGGGAGTGAGAGAGGGAGAACTAGGCTTCCCGCCGAGCAGGGAGCCCGATGTGGGACTTGATCCCGGGTCTCCGGGATCATGACCTGAGCTGAAGGCAGTCTCTTAACCAACTGAGTCACCCAGGTGCCCCTCTTTTATTTTTCTATATAAACTTTAGGATTGTTCTATTTCTATAAAACAAGCCACTCGAATTTCAAAGGGACTGTATTGCACGTTGCTTTGGGAAGTGTGGATATTTTAACTATATTAATTTTTGTCAATCCACAGGCACAGAATATCTTTCCTTTGTTTGTATCTTCTTCAATCTTCAATTTCTTTCACCAACACCTTTAATTTTCAAGTGCATAGATATTTCATCACCTAGTTTCATACCACTGAGGTCAGAAAAGATGCTGGCTGTGATTTCAATCTTTTTAAATGTATTAAGACTTCCCTTATAATATATGACCTACCCCGGAAAATGTTCCATGCGCACTTGAGAAGAATGTGTATCCTGCTGCTGTTGGATGGGATGTTCTATAAATATTTGTTAAGACCTTCTGGTCTAATGTGTAGTTTAAATCCAATGTTTCCTTATTGATTTTCTGTTCAGATGATCTATCATTGTGGAAAGTGAGGTAGTGAAATCCCTTACTATTACTTTATTGCTGCCTATCTCTCTCTTTAAGTATGTTAATATTTGCTTTATATATTTAGGTGCTCCTATGTTGGGTACATACCCCCATATATCCTACCTAACTCTTCAAAATAGCCCTATCTTCAGATAAGAAATTAAGGTACAAAGAAAATAATTATTTTTCAAAGTTCACTCAGCTGGGATATAATGGATTCAGGATATGAGAAGGGCCAGACTGAGTTTACATACCGCATTCCTAACCACTGAGAAACAAAAAAGCAGCCCCTCCAGAAATTGGCCTGAAACTCATAGCTAGGCCATGGGGCTCTTCCATTGATATAAACAATTGCAAAGAATGCCAACATCAGCCAAGGTTACTGTGATGAAATGAGCCCAAAACCAAGACCAATTCATCATCTTTTCTATACACACACAAATGAATTCATAGTGCAAATGACAAAAATACCAAACATCACCCCCCTTCAGCTAATATGAGGCTGCTGCACCTTCGCCAAATACAGCTTTAAACCCCTTCTTTTAAACAAGATTTATTATGGTACTAAATCAAAGAATTACCCCATTTCCTGATAAATCCCAATCCAGAATGAATGCCCACTTTTTCAGACCCTCCCCAAAATCACCCAACCATAATCCTGATCCAACAAGTCCTTTCTGACACCTCACTGAGGTGTTCCTCTGTTGCCAGTAGCACAGATTTTCCTTCATTACAATGAGCAGCAAATTCAAGTTTTCCAAATATAGATGTGTCTTTGGCTAAAGGACACTGGCACCAGAATACTCTCCTACTTATAACCATGACTTTTCCATGATGAAAAGCCTTTAATGGCTACACATTCCCAACATGGAAAAACCAGAGCTCATTAGAAGGAAAACCCGATGCTCCGTGCTTTTATCCAGCGCTTATCCATGCTTCCTTCTTCAGCCTCACTCCTACCCCATCCTTCCTTCTGCCACCCACCCCAGCCATCCACTTTGATATCTTATCACAGCAACATTCCCAAATATTCCGTACTCTTTATGTGTCACTGTACTGCCTTGAATGCTCTCTGACCATTCCACCCTACAACACTTCGCTTGGATAGTCTCTTCCTTACTCTACAGGCTTCCACTGGCATTTCCCTCCCACACGCTGATAGCTCCCATATTGCTCTTACAATTTTTTGCTACTGTATTGAAATTCCCATCTAATCTCTCTGCTTTGCCCACTTGTAGCTTCAGCCTTCAGCAGAATACACACTCCAGGCATGCAAATATCACGCCTAAGTAATTTGTCAGAAGATATAGTGGAAGAGGCATGATGATACAGCCTACATTCACAGTTCCATTACTTAGAAGCTGTATAGAAACAGACCTAACTTAAACTTGCTCATACTCAGTCTTCTAATCTATAAAAAAAAAAATGGAATGATAATACTCTGTAGACTTGCCCTAAGAATTAAAAGTCCCTAGTATAGAGTCTGGCATTCAATAGACATTTAATGAATCCAATAGTACTGTTCTTATGATCTGTATTATATCTAAACATCTGTATTTCTTAAAGTTGCTATATCCTACTTTCTCGGGAATTTGAGTTTGCATTAAACACTATCTTGTGTGAGTGATCCCAGGACAACCACATCACTTATACATCAGAACACAAGTCTCTTAAAAAAAACAACAAAACACAGGTCTCTGATGGGTTATTCAAATATAATCTCTCCTTCAAGCCAAAGAGAGACTACAGCATTACTTACCCCAATATAGTCTTTTTTTTTTAAAGATTTTATTTATTTATTTGAGAGAGAGAGAATGAGAGAGAGAGAACATGAGTGGGAGAAGGTCAGAGGGAGAAGCAGACTCTCCTCTGAGTAGGGAGCCCGATGCTGGACTTGATCCCAGCACTCCAGGATCATGACCTGAGCTACAGGCCGTTGCTTAACCAACTGAGCCATCCAGGTACCCCACACTCTCATTTCTTTAACAGACTGATAAATTTTAGTACATTCAGATGATGGAATTTTGCCACATGCATCAACATGAATGAATTTTACAGACGTATCGGTGCATGAAAAGTCAGAAACAAAGAGCAAGAATGGATGATCCCATTTACACAAAGTTTAAAAAGACAAAAACCAATTTATGGTGTTAGAAGTCAGAATAGCATTTTCCCTTGGGAAAGAGGACAGGGTTAGTTACTGACAGGGAGCCTCTGAGGACCCTTATGGGTGTTGGTAATGTCCCTTTCTTGATCTGGATGGTGGTTACATGACTGTTTTTACCATGTAAATATTCATGGGGACATAAGCATATGACTTGATCACTCTTCTGCACAGTTGTTACAGTTCAATAAAAATGTTAATTATTTTTTTTAAAAAGTAGCCCCAGGGATCAGCCATAGTCCAAGACTCCTAGTGATATCTATTCTATAGGCAATGCACTTGCTTTTAAAAAGAGAAGGGTGCAGCAGCAGAAGTGACTACCCCAACGTCATATAACAAATCCATGACTCAGAACTAAAACCTGCAAGTACTGATTTTCTTGCCAGGGCTCTTGATTTATGTGTGTATAATGCTATTCCAAGTAAATATATCAGCGTCTTCTCAAGGAAAAAGTTCCTTGGATCTGTGCATTCGGAAGCTGGAATAGAATATATTCGATGAAAAGCTGCTCTTTGGCCCCATCCCAGCTATTGCGCTGACTGCTGGCAGAACACCCTCTGAATCTGTGAAAATTTGCAAATCAAGTCCAGGCCTCAGTCTGCAGCTGGTGCAACACATTTCAGTTTGAAATGAAATTCAGTTGCGTTCTTTTTTCCCAGCTAAATTACATATAACAGAGGGAAAAAAATTATTGCGTATCCATTTAAAGGAACCATAATTCCAAGGTCACACAATGTAATTAAAATGTTGCGGAAAATCAGGCTAGGTGGTAATCATGCTGCATTGCTGGTTCGCCTCTTCCTTCAGTGACTGGTCAGAGTCAGCCAGGAGTGAGAGGGCACCAGTCCATCTTCCTGAACTGGAAGACCCAAGGCCGAATCGCGAGAAAGCCAGGCCCCCTGGCACCCTCAGATGCCAGCCCAGGGTTCCTGTTGCCAGCCCCGCTCTCCAGCAGCTCAGTGGACGTACCTCTGGGAGGCCTTGATTTGCACATCATCTGCTCAGGTGCAGAAAGAAAGTGCACACCGTAAGGTCACAGCTACGAGTTCTAATATCCTGCAGCACTTTACTCTTTTAAGTATTTAGACGGCAATAACACTGGGGCTATGCATAACTAGATGCTGATTAAAAACGCAGAAGAAATCATGAGTTATGGCACAGATGGCTGCTGGGAAAAAAATCTAAAGTGTATATGGACTTTATAAAATCCAAACTCCTTGTTTCATAAAATATTGCCACCTTGAGGAACTTGTGTAGGATTTATTGGTTTGTTCATTTTTTTCTCACAAAATTAGTAGACAGCAACCCATAAGTATCACTTGAAAATACTTCCATATCTCACCAGAGACACAGGTAAGTTTACCTTCCTCACATAGATCATGCAAATGAAAGATCTTAGGGCAAACAAGTCAACTGAAAAATAAATAGACAGACACAATTTTCCGTTAAATGGAACAGAAAGTCTTCTTTGAAAAGGCCATGGCTAAAATATTTTAAATACACTTTAAGATGCCATCCTAATATAAATTATAGAGCTAGACCTGCCTAACTATTTTTAATTATGTAGCACAAAGTTTATCTGGTCAATTTGCAATGAACACCAGAGTTATATTAACAGGTATCTGTACTTCAGGAGCTGCAAACTTGCTGTCTAGCTGCTGAACACTAGTCCTGAATGTAATGTAAAAAAAACTTTTGGTAATACAACCACATATTAAATCCCAATTCCTAGTTCCAGGATTTAATCAGTGGATCTGAGTCTGGGAAAAAAAAAAAAAAAGAAAGAAGAAAAAGACATCATGTCTGAAGCAAAACAAGATCCCAGTCACCAGGAATCCTTACTCTTTAAAACTGAAGTGTTTTTAGGCAGTTGCTACAATTCAGGTATAAATTTCACCTGCAACTAACTCTTCGTAAGGCCAAAGGGTTGAACTCCACAGAACTGCCATTTTTCTTTCTGTGACATTCATTTGAAATAGTAGCAGTTTTATGCAAATAAAATTAATTTCATATTCATGTACTGTGTCTACCATTAAATGCTGCCATAGTGGATTATGTTCTATAAGGCAAATATTATATATGAACGATTCATTCCCAGTGCATTTAATTTGCAAAATCAACCAAAAATCAGAAGTAACAGATTGCAAGTTTGCAATTTATAAGATGTTTTGTTCCTTTCTTTTCTTTTTTTTTTTTTTTGAAAAAAAGACCTGGTGCTCTGGTCTTTCATATTCAGCTCACATATGATAGAACAGGTTTTTGTCAAGAATTGTAAAAGGTCTGAAATTTTATCTTGCTTGTAGGGAGGAAGGGAGGAGTGGGGAGCCTCCTTCAAGAGAAAAAAAAATAGAGAAAAGTTTTGCTTCAAGACCTTCAAAAACCAGAGATTTCTTCACATATGTCCACAGAGATGGAGAAAGAAAGGAGGAAGGGGAATAATAGTGGTGCTGTATGGGTCACTATTACTTAATAAAATAAAATACTTTTTCATTAGCCTAAGAAGTTGATGTTTATTTCATATTATTTAAAGTGGCGCAACCTTCACAAGTTTGCCTAACTATAACCTTCATGAATTTCTTTTTAGGCGTGAGAGAATAATAGAGCCCAATGAAATCTGGTAAATCCGTGGCCTCCCGGAAAATGTGCTCATGTATTCAGTAAGTGGAATGACGGGAAATAGTTATAGGCTACCGATATTACCTTTTTAACACCCACCACACTGTTTACATAATAACCAAAGTATCATTTGTTGTGTTATTTATTTTTTGTATTATTTTTAAAACAATGGCTGAGTGCTCTTGGATCATAATTAATAGCAGGCTAGAGAAGGTCTGGTCATTACTTTACAGGAAATGTCTGACCTAAAGGTCATCATATTTATTATAAGTTGCTCTAACCTCCTAAATATAGAAAATAAAAAGCAATTCCTGTTATTTGTTGAACATTTGTACATAATAATAAAGCTGATGCACTGTGAACAGTATCAATATATTTAGCCAGTAGATAAATGGAGCATAAGGGATAACACTGAAAAGTCATCTTACAGCATAAAAGGCAGCAACATGGGAAATCAACAAGAGCAGGTGCATTGACTATGGCCCTTGAGGACAGACTTGGTTTTGCTAGCTGTGCGACTTTGGACAAGTTCTCTTTCCACCTACTTACCTGTAAAATGGTCTTAATACTTATGTCTCAGGGGTTTGGGAGGATTAAGTGAAATATACTGAAAGTGCTTGTTGCTACATAGCACAGACTCAACAACTGTGAGTTCATTTTGCCTCACTGTCTACCTACACCTATGCTGATGCTACGATCCAGACTTTGAAATCCTTATAATTGTCTAATGAATGGGAAGAAAAAAAGATTTGTAAGAAAAGAAGACTTTCTCCCAGGTATTTAGTAAATAACTTGAAGCTATCACAATAGACAGTTAAGGATGAGTTTCATTCTCCCCCAAATGTTATAGGAAGAGTTTACATTGCCTCCCAACTGATTGTTTTGCAGTCAATTTCATTTTCTCTCTCTGTGTTACTGGACATCTACCAAAATGTACAGACTCAACTATGATACTCCAAATTGGCCAGTGTAATGGGCAAAATACGATGAATTCTGCTACTGTTACCGTGATTGTTCTATAGATTAACTGAGTTTCTCCTTGGCAATAGGTAAAGCAATTTAGTTAGCATTGCATTAGAGTATCACTCTTTTGATGTCAACAATATTTATTTACCTGGGTGGCTCAGTCAGTTAGGCATCTGTCTTCAGCTCAGGTCATGATCCCAGAGTCTTGGGATCAAGTCCTGCATTAGGCTCCTTGCTTGGTAAAAAGCCTGCTTCTGCCTCCTCCTGCTGTTCTCCCTGCTTGCACTCACTCTCTCGCTCTCCCTCAATCTGACAAATAAATAAATAAAATCTTTAAAAAAAATAAAAACAATATCTACTGAGTGGCAGCTGACAAAAATAATCTCTTCCTGTTCTTGGATTTCCTACAACATTAACATGCTGACCCTGTCTATGACAATCACACCCAGGAGCTGTTATGTCTTAAATGAAGGCTGCATCCGTGGCCTCTTTAGCCTATCTTCATCTAACTACCCACAGCCAGCTACCTAGACCCATACATTCATACACTCACAAATGCACAGGTGATGAATAAACAAGGGTGTAATTAGTAATGAAGTTCAGTGAGAGGTTTCCAGAACCTGTCTTAAAATAGCTAACTGATTTAAACAACATTCTGGAAAGGACAAAACAATTGGAAAAGTAAAAAGACTAGTGGTTGCCAGGGACTGGAGGTCAGGGAAAGGGGACTGACCACAAAGAAGCTTAAAAGGAACTTTTAGGAATGATGGAAATGTTCTATATCTTGATTTGCCAAAATCCATAGAATTAAAAACCTAAAAAAGGATGAATATTACTGTTTATAACTTATAGCCCAATAAACCTGACCTTAATAAAAGCCAGCTAATTGGAAAAGGGAAAAGAAAGTCGAGGGGCCCTTAGTGACAACAAATGCTATAATTTATCCTCCAATAATGCTCCATGAAGCTAAAATGCAGAGTTGTCACAAATCTTTAAAAGAACTTGCAACACTCTGTACAAGAATAAATTCTTGGACTCAATACCATTAAAGGTCAGAGTCAACTGAAATTGGTATTGATTAAGTACTATCAAATTTCAACTCCACATGCTAAGGCAAAGGGAGGAAATGAGATCCACAAAGAGAGCAAAAACTTTATTTTAATTAGGAAGTAAAAGGCTGCCTTCTCTCCAATTTATTTTCTTCAGAGCTACATGTTAAAAATATAATCAGATTAATGTAAATTAAATTATAATAAAGCCCACAAAACATTTCCAATTCCCAATGCTGCTCCACATTTATATAAACATTTCATTTTTTGAAACTTTCACATTCATTACTTTATATAATTCTTATATAACTGGACACACAATTAATGTAACACATTACATGGGAATAATAAGACTATTTTGATTAGTATTTCAGAGTTATAGAGTACTGCCACATTTATTATCTCCTTCAATTGTCTCTAGAGCATATGCAATAAAGGTTTTAAACCTGTTTTACAAATGAGGTGAGTGAAAAGCAACCAGCAATGTTTGGATGGTTTGCCCATGTCTCAGACTCAAGGCTCTGATTTAGAAATGCAGCTTGAACTCAGGTTTTCTGACTCCTATTTGTAATAGCTAGACTCACCAACTAGCACATATCAAAACACTTAATTTGCAAAAAACACTATTAATTGAGTACTATTATTATCTCCCTTTAGCAATGAGTAGACTGAGATACAGAAAGGTTAAGTAACTTGTCCAAGGTCACAGAGCTAGACAACTGAGAAACTGAAACACAGACACAAGTGCTCTAGATTACACGGACCAAGACCATGAAATATTGTGTGTCACAGCATCTTCTGTTGTTCCTACACTGGGCAGCATACACTCGACTCATGTTTGTTTCATGGAAACTGAATTAAATTAACAAGTTATAAATTAGAATGATCAGTGTTTCACTTCTTTTTCTTTTTACCAGGATTCATATCCAAAAGAGAACATGAAACATTTTTGACCCTATCCTGACTCCTGACACTGACTTGTTCCCTAAAACGTTTAAATTCCATGGCGTATAACGTCATCTCCTCGACTATAAGCATTCGATCTCCCAGTTTCCTGATCCTTCCACTCTACCCTCTTCACAACTTCTCCTCACCTTTGAAAAACCCCATCTTCTACTTCCCTGGTAGCTATCTCCTATCCATACAGCACAACTGAAAGAAACAATCACCATGAGATTGGTTCCACCATGAAGTCCTGACTTCCAAGGTCAAAGAGAGCTTTAGTGCCACTCAGTAATCTTTGTCGTACAGGACATCTGCTCCTACTCTCTCACAGCTGCTGTTCCAAAGCCACCTTATTTTCCTCAGGCACTCTCTTACTTCTTTTCTCCACATTTCTCAACACATGAGCTCTCCTGGCATTCGATAAAAGAAATCGAACTGTCAGATATGAGCTCTTCGACCCTGTCTTGAAGTACAATAATATAGCTGTTCTCGGCTTTGACTCTTACCACCCCACCTCTACTTGTTGAGAAAAAACTCTTTTTCTTCTTGTTTTGAGTTATTCCCCTAATTATACTCTTCACACCAGGCCCCCTCATCTCTTTTGGCTCCTCTTCCATCATGGATCTCCAGTCTTGTCAGTAGTTTTAAAATCCCCCTCTCCACTGCTTTTTCTACTCAGCACATAAACATGCTAAAATCTTTTTTTTTTTAATTTTTAAAAATCCCTCCCTCAATTTGTGTCTTACTACCTCTCTTGGGCTTTCCCTCAACCAGATTTCTTTCAAGAGTGGATGTTTGCTGTCTCCCCTTCTCCTCCCCTTTGCTTTTCAAACCACTGTCAAATGTCTTTGACTTGGTGTCGGCTGGCAGAAGGAAAAGCAGACAGCAGTTGGCTGGGGCTGGGGCTGGAGATGAAGAGAGGGGCATGAGGAAATTTGGGGCAATGACAGAAATGACTTGTCTCTTCATTGCGGCCACAGTTTCACAACTGTCAAAACCAAATGAACTGCACACTTTAAGACGGTGCCCTTTATCATACACAAATCATGTTGATGATAGTTGATTAAAAAATAAAATCAGTATGACAAGAGTTCTACTGTTTAAAAAAAGAACAAAGAAAAGCTAAAAACTGAGGGTTGTGGGAGGGGAGATGGGCATGGGTGAGGAGTATTAAGGAGGGCACCTGTTATATGATGTTATCTGTAAGTGATGAATCCCTAAATTCTACTCCTGAAACTAATATTACACTATATGTTAACTAACTAGAATTTAAATAAAAACTAAAAAAAGAAAAAAAGTAAAGTAGCATTATCGAAAAGTAAAATAAGAAAAATTATGCAACTAGACACTAAATTGAGAAGTGAGTTTCCTTTCAGCCTAGAAAGGGAATAACAATGGCTTAGAAAAATTTCTTCAATGAGGAATGTATCACATAGACTTTATAGATGAGATTTTAGATAACATAACACCTTTAAAAATATAGAAATGTCATTTAGTTGAACATTGCATGTATGACCTCCAATTTTTAAAAAATGAAAGCATAATGTTAAATTATTACTCAATGAAAGCATTTCTACAGTTACTGCTAAAACCCAGATGGGGCTTGTTACTCTCTGACAATATAATACACTGCAGGAATAGGTAAGGGTTGGAAAAAAATCATCTTCCATACATCAGGAACTTTATATATGTCTTCTCATTTTGTCTGATATGCATAATAAAAGCTTGTTAGGTTAAATGAAATTACTTATTTAAAGAGCTCAAATAACACAGTTAATATGTAGTAGAACCAGGATCAGTTCCATGCCAGAATCAGCTAGCCTTTAAAATCCTTCCTCTAGGGACACGTGGGTGGCTCGGTCATTTAAGTGTCTGCTTTCGGTTCAGGTCATGATCCTGGGGTCCTGGGATGGAGTCCTGCATAGGGTTCCCTGCTCAGTGAGAAGTCTACTTCTTCCTCTGCCTGGTACTCCTCCCACCCATACTTATGCTCACTCACTCTCTCTGACAAATAAGTAAATACATAAAACCTTAAAAAAAAAAAAAACCCTCCCTCTATGCCATACACATCCACTACCTAAAGAAGTGCATTGGCAACATGCCCATTAAGCGATCTCTCTCAGATATCAATTGTCTAAAGAAATCACTGGCAGATGCTGGGTCACAAGCAATCTGTCCTCACACTCACTGCTGTGTGCATGGTGTCCTAAATAGGAGGAGAAATAAATGTGCTTTAGCCTCCAAGAGTTGCCCTGCTTGGAGAGCCTACCTGTATTGTCTCTAAGTCCTCTCAAATGATGTAAACCAGAGAAGAGCCTTCAAGAAAGCAAAAAGTATAGGATCAGTCTTGATTCTACTGAAGCCTCTAGGCAATTATTCGTTGAATCCCAAGAGTTCCACACCATATAATAGGGAAGAGACAGGCATGACAAAAAGGGGACCTTCACCATAAAGCATTTGATTTTTAATAAAAACTACGTTTTTATAGGTGTACATAAAAGGCATTAGCACAAAACTCATTTGCCAAAGTTCAATGAATTACCTTGTTGGGAGGAATTATTTAGTATTACCTATTTAGAAAATGGAAAGGCTTCAATTTTAGTTTTAGTTGAGCTGATTAGGAACTGTTCTCTCTGATGACAATGAGCAACTAACTCAGCTGTTCCCTGTGTGACATAGAGACTGTACGTATCTTCTCAGCATAAAACAGACTAAGAGTAGTCCTTGAATTCTTTCATTTTCTCACAGCCTATATTCAATATATCATGAATCCCGGCAGTCCCACCTTTAAAATATAGCCCAAATTCTACTCCTTTTTCTACACTTCACTACCTAAACACTGCAGTGCCATTTAAATGGTCCCTCTGCTTCCATCCTTTACACTGCTACCATATATCCCACACTGCAGAAGTGGGATTTTTTAAAACTCTAAGTCTGGCATGACATTCCTCTGCTTGAAAACTTTCAAGGGCTTCCTGTCACACTCACACTGGAAACAAACGTCCCTCTGATCACCTGTAAGGCAGTAACTCTGTGCACAGACATATACATGCACTCAACAGGCACCTGACCTCATAATCTCCCATTCTCCTCTTCACCCTAGTGCTCTTTTTGAAGCACCTGGAATATTCTAGTCATTCCCCAACCTCAATGCCTTGGTACTGTCTGTTCCCTCGACCTAGAATGTTCTTTCCCTAGGTATCCCAATGCTCACTCCTTCAGTATAGTTAAGTTTATTCAAACATCCATGTTCACAGAGTTCTTTCGTAAACATCCCCTTTTAAATTAAATCACTCTCCCTGCTTTTTCTTTCTTCTTAGCACATATCACCATCTCATATATTATGAACTTTATTTTCTTGTCAGTCTGTACCTCACTGAAATAGAATGTAAGCTCCGTGAAGTTTTGTCTATTTCATTCCCTGTGGGGTCCCCCTAGTACCTAGAACAGTGCTGAAATATGTGAAAATTCCAGTAAATATTTGTTGAGTGAACATTACTGGATGACTAAATGAATGAAATCATGACATCTATACAGAGAAGAAGGTGTATCTTGTTGGCTACAGCTGAAATATGTACGTTTACTACATCTAATACTGTTGCCAAGTTGTTGAATATAAAATTTAAAATTAATGAGAAATTAGGGCAAAAGTCTGCTTTACATGACTGAGTACTGGAATTATATTTATCATAAAGGGCTTCCTACCCTCCCCAACTTAACAACGTTAGTATCATGCAGACATTCCAAAAGCCCAGCATTAACTAGGCTGTGATTTACAGAAACATCATGCTTAATACACCATTACTTTCTTACATGGAATCAAAAACTAATGAGAGAATTAATAAATACTGTCCTCTAGCTTGTTTTCAGTGAAAACCGTAGGCATAGGAAACATTCATAAGAAATAGACAGGAAAGGGGTGTCTGGGTGGCATAGCTTGTTAAGTGTCTGCCTTCAGCTCAGACCATGATCCCAGGGTTCTGGGATCAAGTTCCTCATTGTTGGTGTCTCTGTTCAATGGGGTGCCTGCTTCTCCCTCTACTTCTGCCTTCGTCCCTCTCTGCCTGCCATTCCCCCTGCTCTCACTCTCTCACTATGTCAATAAAGAAATAAAATCTCAAAATAATGTGTAGTGAAAAGAAGGGCCATTTGTACCCCAATGTTCATTGCAGCAATGGCCACAATCGCCAAACTGTGGAAAGAGCCAAGGTGCCCATCAACAGATGAATGGATAAAGAAGATGTGGTACATATATACAATGGAATACTATGCCTCCATCAGAAAGGATGAATATCCAACTTTTGTAGCAACATGGACGGGACTGGAAGAGATTATGCTGAGTGAAATAAGCCAAGTAGAGAAAGTCAAGTATCGCATGGTTTCACTTACTTGCGGTGCATGAGGGGTAACCTGGAGGACAGTGGGAGAAGAAAGTAAATGGGAAGTAGAGTAATCCAGGGAGAGAAACGAAACAACAGAGACTTTGGACACAGAAACAAACTGAGGGACTTGGAGGGAGGGGGGTGGAGGGATGGGAGAGCCTGATGGTGGGTACTGAGGGCACCTATTGCATGGAGCACTGGGTGTGGGGAATGGGCAATGAATCTTGGAACACTGGGGAAAAAAATTTAAGTAACAATAAAAAAAAATCAGAAGAAAATGTGAATAAATTCCAGTTTGTCCTACAAAATTTTAGATTGTAATCTAATCTCATCATTTTTTTTTTTTTGAGAAAACCAAGAGTTTCAATCAGCAGAACAAGGTCTCATGAGGCAGGTGGAGACAAGAGAGATGACAGAAGAACCAAGCTGCACAGAGTCTGTCGTAGGAGTAGCAACTCTCACTAGGAGTAACCTAGTAAGATGGACTTCTTTGGATAACTGAGCAGTTCGTCCACATGGGCTAAAAAGTAGTAATAGACAAGGCAAAGGAAAGCAGATCACCAAGACAGAAATCCAGGAGTGTCTTCTAAGATTTGGAGCATGAAGAGGGGGTAAGAGAGCCATGTTCAAGGAGAAAAAAATAGTTTAAGGCCCAGAATCAGCAGAACCAGTAAAATTACTGGAGAAAATGATCTTCTCTTGCCAGATGGCACCTACTCATTTAAACAGACCCTAAACCCTAAATAATAAAACCTCAGCATTGCTGTGCATTTTTTACCTATATTGGGATTGCTCCCATATATTCAACCAGAAAGAGATTCCTTCTCTAGTCGTAGATAGATCCTGATACAACTATCCTCATGGAGTTAAAAGCTATCCTACTGAAAATATTAGGACCTGTGAATGAGAAGGCAAATGATTCTGTAGCCAGTATCCTCCTGGATGCTTAGTCACCTTTTGGTGATTAATTGCTTGGCTTGTCATCAATGGCAATTTATGCTTCTATGATTGCATTTGCAAAAGTCACACCATGAGCACCAACAATGTTCCAACATCGTTCTCAGTGATCATCCATGATGATTGAGCCTGGAGTCTTTCAGTGGGATTTAGAATAGATAAATTATTTTTAAAAATGACTTAACCTAATTTATGGAATAATAATTTATTGTTTTTATTATTTTCTAATGCAAATGTCATATATCACCTTTAAAACTTTATCAGAAGAGTTTGTTTTTATTTGGGAGGGGGTGGCTAGGTACTCTTGAATAAGAAATACAAAAAAAAAATTCAATGATCTAATACTCATGAGACTATCTCCCAGAAATAAGGGCTTTTATTGTTTTTGAAATTTGGTGTCTACAGCCATACCACCCTGAACGCGCCCGATCTCATCTGAAATTTGGTTAGGATATCTCTTTTTTTGGTGGATTATTCTAATAAAAATATCAATCACAATCTCTCACTCTCTTTCTCTCTCTCAGAATTATTCATCCAACCACAGAAAAAGACAACAGACACATGATATGGTCAGACTGATTTCTGCTCATCTACAACCCCATACAACTACTTATAGAGGAAATACCTCCTTAAAAAGACCAGTCTACTTAGTGTCTAATCTAGCTGTTCAGTCAGTGTATAATCCAGCTCAGTGATACTGGGAGTCCAAAGATATTTAGGGAAAGTCTCTAGAGGCAAATAATCATCCCAGGGACAGACCTAGCCCTAAGGAGCTCATTATTAACCACTTGCTTAGACAGACTAAGACTTCTAAGAGGCTGCTGTTTGTATCACCTCAAGATTATAAGTAAGATTAGCCAGGTATTTTTCTATTTAATTCATGAACTAGCTGTCATGCAGAGAGAGGTACATATATTTATATAAATCCAAAAACTTTTTTCTATAAATCATATCCTGGTCAGACCATTACAACTCCAACATTTCCTAATATTTCTGTATGATCCCCTTGATCATTGAGCCCTATATACTGGAAATGGTGCCAAACTTACTAAATAAAATCAGACTCTCTCTGCAGCCACCCTATCTTATGGTGATCATTTCCTTTCACCAATTAGAATAAAAATGACAAAGCAGACATTAAGTTTAAAATGCACAGTAGTCAAATTCCAACAAAATTTGAAGTCAAAAAGAATATTGACATTCCCATTACCAATAAGGGCCAAATATATTTTATATCTAAATCTGAAGAATCAAAAAACAATAACTGGTAAGTTCACTGGAGGCAACAGAGGTAGTGCAATTCGATTATCTCATGGCAAATGTTTGTAGAACTGGATAGAACCTGTTTGGTATTTTAGCTCTAACATCCACCAACTATGCAACAATAATTGAATTGCTAAGCCCTTTGAGATTCCACTTCTGTACCTGAAGAAAACAGGGAGAATGACAGCAGCAACATCACACGGTTACTTTTTACTGCTCCAGGCACATGCTTAGTGTTCGCTAAATGTCCAATGCTGCTACTGTGTTTTAATGATAATATTCTTTGGCAAGAACTGCTAATTGTCTACCAATGTCCAATCCCTTTGTTTTAGAACCCCACATTTTCATCTCAACACATGACTTTATAAATAGGCTACATTTCCCAACATTCTTTCCACCTAAGTGTGTGTAGCAAGTAAGAAAATTGTGGTCAATGAAAACATTTTTTTTAATACTCTACATGTGGTGGAATGACCAAAGATCATCCAGATAGAGAGCATGAGAAGAAAAACTTCCATCCATGGTCCTCATTCAGGAATGTACATCAGAGCATTTAATATATTCCCAAAGCCAAGACTCTAGGTCTGAAGGTTCAGGTTCAGCAAGCTTAGAGTAGCACCCAGAAATGTGAATCCAAACAACAGTTACTAGGTGATTCAAATATGCTGCTGTACTTTAAGAACCACAGCTGTGGAGCCTCCATGAAGTACCATCCATCTAGAATATGAAAAGTAAATGAACATCCATCAAACAGTACATGGGAATCTCCTCAAACTGAACAACATTCACGCTGTCCTAAAACAGCTGAACAATACCTGAGTACAGAACCCAGTAGAAAAGTGCCTTCTCATTTGTTCTTTCTATGTGATAAGCTTATGCTCTTTAATTATGAAAACTTTTGTCTCTTAATCCTTCTGGTTCCCATCCAGAACCTCAAAGTCTCTAATGATCTACTCTAGATTTCCTCCCATAGCCTTTGCGTGCACATTTATCTGCAGATGTAAGCGGGGATCAGGAAGTGAAATGAGTCTTGATGAATCCCCTGTCACCTCTTGAATGCATGCAACAGGTTGGCTACACACTTCCAGATGGAGTCACCTCCATTCCTTTCATATCGGCTTGTCGAGCACCAGTGATTCTCAGCCAGGGGTGATTTTGCCAGGGCACATCTGACAGCATCTGGAGACATTTCAGGTCGTCACCACTGGGGGTGCCACCAGCATCTAGTGGGTAGAGTCCAGGGATGCTGCTAAACATGTCATAAGGCACAGGACAGAGCCTCACAACAAAGAACTATCCAGTCCAACATCAAGAGCATCAAGGTTGAGAAATTCTTCCAAAGGCTGTTGAAGGAACCCCTTCCCATATAGATCTGTGGTTAGAACATGCAAAATACACATGCCCTCAGAAGTACCTCACACTGAACTAGAAAATAAGCTCCATGAAGAAAGAAGCCATGCTCCTGTGCACACACCTCTGTAGGGGTAGACTTCAACCTTAACGTCTGTGAGAGCATACGGTGGGAGCAGCAAGGGACGCAGGTTTCACAGTCAGACCACCTGAACTCGAGCCTCTGCCCCAGGATTTAATACTGTGGTACCATGGACAAGGTATGCCATCTTTCTGAGTCTTTTACTCCCTTATCCGTAGATAAAGAGTACTGTGACGGGAACTTCTTAATCCTGATGTTCTAAAGATTAGATAATCCAGGTAAAGCTCTTAGAACAGTATCTGACACCTAATGCAAGATTAATAAAATAATGCTATTTTAAATAAAGTAACTAATTTGATGAACGAATGATTTTACAATGCTCCAAAAGTGCAGAAAACCTCCTCCTTTCCATCTTTTAACCTATACTCCCTTGTCCTCCATCCCACTTTTAACTAACAGGATATCATTTTATTTTTTAAATGTGGACATACAATAATAGACACAGATACTTCTTTAATTCTGGTTTAATTCTCCATGTCTTCAAATACCTTTCTCTCCTTGATTTCCTCCTGTGAGCAATTCTTCCATACACCAAAGAAGAGTCCATCTCCCCAAATGAGAGAAGCACAGGAAAACATCCCTTACACCCATCTCACTTCCTCTAAAGATAAGGTTTAAGGCACTTGCATGATGCTGGTAATCAACGGGAAAAATAAACATTACAAATTTTACAACACTTTTCACAGTGCCATTATGCTGGGGTGTTGAGATGAAACAGCAATGCTTCCTGTCTTCCCGGCTAAACAGTCCTCCTTTGCAGACTATCTTTTTTAAGGCATTCCCACAAAGGTTCCCGTGTTATCCTTCTGTTCTCTTCCTTCCCACATGCCATCCAGCCTGTTCACTAGTGAGACACAAACGTACTCTCTTGTGTAAAGGTGGCCATGCACTGAGCGTCCTTCCACGTCTGGCACTCTATTTCTTTAAGCTTTTCAGCAGCATTAGAAGGCATATGTTATTAACCCCATTCTACAGAAGAGACTGTAGCTCCAGTTAAGAAACCTGCCCTAGGGGCGCCTGGGTGACTCAGTTGGTTAAGTGACTGCCTTCAGCTCAGATCATGATCCCGGAGACCCGGGACTGAGCCCCACATCAGGCTCCCTGCTCGGCAGGAAGCCTGCTTCTCCCTCTCTCACTCCCCTTGCTTGTGTTCCCTCTCTGGCTGTGTTTCTCTCTGTCAAATAAATAAAATAAAATCTTTAAAAAAAAAATAGTAGTTAAGTGTTTAAAAAAGAAAAAAAAAAGAAAGACACCTGCCCTAGTAAAGGGGGGAAATCCAAAATCCAACCCTGAGTGTCAAATGCCAATGTTATTTCCACCACCCCTCTATTCCCAGCCTCCACCTGACTCCTCTACGGCCTCCCAGAAAACACACATCTTGTGAGAGAATCCCTTCACTCTCAGGTGATTTTTTTACACAGGACTATTTGACTCATTTTCTATTCACATTGCCTCTCCCAAAGGAAAAAGAAGGCAAAGGACCGTCTCCACCAGGAGCATCTCATGTTTCCACAGGGGCCCTGCTGATGAAAGTTCTCATTGTCTAATGAATTACTGAAGGAAAAAAAAAAGAACACTCTCCCATTCAGACAAAGTGATCCTGTTTCAAATGATTATTATTATTTTTCTCCATATAAAATGCTGAGACACCCTTCTGCATTAATTCCAGGCATGTGTAGAGATAACCTAACTTTCAGCCTGACTTGCCATTTAAAAGATTTACATTTCATCAGAGAAACATGTATAATAAATTTGCCATATGAAAAAAAAGAACTCTGTATTTCTTCATTTTCTTTCACTGGCATGACAGGAGTGTGTGTTAAGTTGGAGGGGAAGAAAGACTGAAACGCCTCACTCTGGAGGGTCCTCAGCCTGAGTCCAGAGCTCTATGGGAAAGAGTCAGAAAAGATACGAGAGTAAGGGAAAGAAAGCAGGGAAAAACTACCAGAAGTCAGGGCATGCTACTGAGGCAACTTAAAACTCTGAAGTTCTCTGATTCACTTTTATTTATTCCTTTGTCACCCAAACCAGGACACACATTAAGGCTTTTTGATTTTTCTTCCAAATGCACCTCCTATTATCCATGCTTCAAATATTTACTGAGTGACTGCTATGAACAAGGAATTGGGCCACACACACTATGGAGGATATAGTATATGCTACACATACAGTTCTCTGAGCTGCCCCAGAATGCACATGCGCACACGTGTGTGTGTGTGTGTGTGTGTGTGTGTGATTACATGTATACTACAGCATAGGTATGTGCTTGTCACTGACAACAGTTCTTACAGATCTTACAATCTAGTGAGAAAAGATATACGAAAAACAACAAAATGAATTCATTAGGACAATGACCCAAAGAGAATTACACCTGAAGGGCAATTACAGTTCAAGAAAGGGAAGGAATCTAGCTGGGCAAGGCTTTGTGGAGGCAGTGAAACCTAAAACCACCTACAAGAACAGTTAAACTATTAAACAGTTAAAATAGGGTAATTCTTCCATGTTACACCAATGTTCTTTAAAATTTTAATTAAATAATTGAAGCACAGCACTTTATAGACTTATGGGGTTTTTTAAAACGATTTTATTTATTTATCTGAGAGAGAGAACATGAGCAGGGGGATGGGCAGACGGACAAGCAGACTCTCCACTGAGTAGGGAGTTCGATGTGAGATTCGGTCCAAGGCCCCGGGATCCTAACCAAAAGGAGATGCTTAACTGACTGAGCCACCCAGGTGCCCCTTATAGAGTTATGTTGAAAAAAAGTTTCACTGTCATGTAAAACACATATGAACAGTCGCTGCATTTGCATTTACAAGATCTAAATCTTCATTGTCCATGCTCACTCATGACCTTCGGAGGGGGGTAGTGTTTTCAAAACTACAGGTTTCCTCAGTCTCCAAAATTTTTGGCACACATCTTCAAAGATGACTATTTCTTAAACTTCACATTTATCATGTCATTTCCTTACCCTTTGAGGTCATTTATTTCCCTTTCCAATATAAACTGGTCTCTCTGACCCCACTCTATTTAATTTCACTTCCCACAAGGCCACTTTGCATCTTCCTTGGGACCCAGCATGGCTGAATACGAGCTTGGGAGCTCAGGCACTGTGAGCCACGTGACCATGGGCAAGTTCAGTGTTCCATCTCGCGCTGCCTCACTTTCTTCATCTAGAAAATGGGAATAATAATTCTTGCCTCAAAGCATTAAATGAAGTATTAAATGATACTTAGAACAGTGCCCAGCAGCTAGTCGGTGCTCCATAAGGGATACCTCTATTTATCTGCTGTTTTTGCTTACAGGATGTACTTTTTCCTTTCTTGGTAATGTCACACTGTTTTTCCTTTGAAAAAATACCAGTCCCCAGATCCCACTTACCCTGACAGGTGTGTTGATGAAGGAATCCCAGTATCTACATCATCCTTAGAAGTGGGCACTCTATTCAGGCAAAAGAAATTGCGGTTTCTCCTGAGAATTTGAGGACTACAGCTTAAACAATCTGATAACAGTGCCCTGGGAAGTAACAGTGCCCTGGGAAGTTTCTTAATTGGCATGCCATCTAGATCCTCAAAGCTATCCTTCTCAAGACCTAATTATTTAATTCTTCATTTCTGTGAGCTGTCTGGAATCTACCATTGATTTTCTCTTTTGCTTTAGTTTTCCTGAGATGCTTTCAGATATCTGCAACCAATTACTTGGTATATTAATCTTCTCAATCTGAAGAAAACCCCCATGTCATTGCTTCCTTGGACACTCCCTTCACCTCACAAAGAAGGCTAATTTGCCTTCCACTTACCCATATCCACCCATTCCTCAGGACCCACTACTTTTCAATAATTATTTATGCCCTCATTGATTTCTTTCTCCGGTCTTCAACATCTAGCATACCACTGAATTTGCCTTTCCTTTATAAACTAGTGCCTTATACCATCCAGTGTATGGTTCTGTGTTTATCTTGTCTCATCAACTGGCTTCCAAACTTTGGAAACAAAATCTACACCTTACACATTGGTTTATGTGTAGTATTTAACATGGAGCTAAGTCCAGAGAGGACACTGGGTATCTGTTAGCTTACTAATTAAGGTTAATCAGAAAAGTTTAGAATTTTTCCTTCCCTTGTCACTTGAAGTCTTATATCTAAGTGAACTTCTTATGAATTCTGCTCAGTCTCTTCTCTCTTTGATCTTAAGTATGCCATAATTGGGGTGCCTGGGTGGCTCAGTTGGTTAAGCAACTGCCTTCGGCTCAGGTCATGATCCTGGAGACCGGGGATCTAGTCCCACATCGGGCTCCCTGCTCAGCGGGAGGCCTGCTTCTCCCTCTCTCACTCCCCCTGCTTGTGTTCCCTCTCTGGCTGTGTTTCTCTCTGTCAAATAAATAAAATCTTGAAAAAAAAAAGTTATGCCATAATTTTCCAAATACCAATAGTTCATTATTGAACAGAGTTGCTCCATACATATTTACAAATGGATAAAGAAATGCTTTTCTATGATTTTTAAGAAACATAACAAGAAATAAAACATTTTCAGTGCCATGTGAATAGTACATATGGATAATGACTGGTTTTAGGCATTTATCAGTTCCTCCCCAAATCAAACCTAATCAGAAAGCAACATCTCACAAACCCAGTGAATTTCCTTTCTGCCATCTGGTCTGAAAAGGAAGTCAAGAAACATTAAGTAGATGGCAGTAGCTACGGGCAGACAGTACTATTAGCACTTCTGATGCCTTCTTCTACTCTGAATATTCACTTCCATATATCCAACTGAATACAGAGGCCTTGCAGGCCTTCCTTTAATTCTTTAGCAAAGAATATTTCTCTTTATTTTCTGTAAGTTCCATCTCCATAAATATTAATTTATCTCAACCAAATATTCTAGTCTTTCTAAAATTTGATTGTAAGTCCTTTAAGAATCATTTGAATCAGATTTACATCAACCTTTAGGATATGATTTTGTTTCACCATTTGCTTTAGATCATGGTTACCCAGAGATTTTTCTCTAGATGGCAGCACATTTTGTGTCTGAGCCTAGATGCAAAAGTTGGGCTACTTTTTCACGTCAGCCACAATCTAAGCAATGGTGCTTATTTGTTCTACATCAAATTACAGCCTGCTCCTTGATCTTTAGGAACCTTGATCTAAACTGGCAGGACAGCTTTAATCAAACAGGAAAACAGACCCTGGTCAGGTAAATAATGGGGAAAAGGAACTGAGAGTCTTTTAGCAACAATAATAAGAAATTTTACATTATCCCATACTTCGATAAAAAGCTCCTGATAGGATCTGAAGCCCTCACAAGCTCAAATCCTTTAATGGTTCCCTCTGCTTAAAAAGGATAAAGTCAAAACTCCCTAACATAACTTATAAATCCCTTCAAGACCTGGCCCCTGCATAAATCTCCAACCTTATCTCTTATCACTTCTCTCCTCAATATTACACAATATTCTATTGCCCTCTCTTAGATTATAAAGGGTTAACCAAAACAATACTTTAAGTACAAGTTCTAGAGGCACCTAGGTGGTTCAGTTGGTTAAGCCTCTGACTCTTGATTTTGGCTCAAGTCATGATGTCATGGCTGTGGAATGGAGCCCCTCGCACCAGGCTCCACACTCAGTGGGGAGCCCTCTTGAGAATCTCTCTCTCTCCTCCCTCCCTCTCTCTCTCTCCTCCTGTCCCTCACCCAACTCATGCATGCTTACTCTCAAATAAAGAAATATTTTTTAAAAATGAATCCCTCTTGGGGTACCTGAGTGGCTCAGTTGGTTAAGCGACTGCCTTTGGCTCATGTCATGATCGCGGAGACACCGGGATCGAGCCCCATGTCGGGCTCCCCGCTCGGCGGGAAGCCTGCTTCTCCCTCTCTCACTCCCCCTGCTTGTGTTCCCTCTCTGGCTGTGTTTCTCTCTGTCAAATAAATAAAATCTTTAAAAAAAAATGAATTCCTCTTTATAAAAAGATAAAAATAAAATAAAAAAGTAGAAGTCCTAGAGAACTAGAAGGAAAAAGAATAGGGAAAATCAAAAAAACAACAGTAATGAATCTGAAGTTAGAAAGGAAGCAGACAGCAAAAAAATCCTTTTATGTTATGCAATTATATGCTACTACTTAGATATGTGAGAACTGTATCTAAAACAAAACTGAATTGGTGATGGCCTGTGCTGTGAAAATCCCAGCAGGGGATTTTCTGGAAGTCTGGGGGAAGGAAGATCACAGCCAAAATCATCCTCCCCTCTAAGAGAGAAGTACACCTCACTATGTACCACACAATCCATCATATATTATCAAGAATAAGCATACTACAACCATGAACACTCTACACTGACTGAATTATTCTGTTTTGTAGGTTTGTTCTTTTTACTTCAAGCTTTTCCTGTAGCTTCTTTAGTCTCCTCAATATGTAGACCCCTAAACCTCAAGATAGTTGATAAATTGTGGATTGTATAACAAAACTCATTATCATCCATCACTGAATTCCCCATCAGCCCAGGCCAGCCACCAGAGGATGGATATTTGCCGAGGCACGCTCCATTACACTTACATCCCAATGGACACTTTGGGGCAAGATAGTTCTATAAGCTCCTCCATTAACTACTCAGTTCACTGTCTCTCTGTTAACATGTCCCTACAGTCTACCATTCCATCCTCTATGTAAGTAATCCTTATTATCAACAGCTCTTACCCTTTACACAAACCCTAGACACCCACCACTTCCACCCACATTCTTATCCTTATTTAGATCTGTTCTCATCCACCCTCAGAGCCAGAGAGAGACATGAGACTTTCCTAGCTCCTCAATGGTGATTTTATACCACTATTCCTCTACTTCCATTAAAATAAACTCTCTTCTTTTGGAGTTCATGACTTTCACCAATCTTCTTCCCTATCTAGGCATCCAGGTGTTACACTTCGAGAATCTGAAGACTGGCACAGTTTTCTTGGCACATTCTCAAGGATTCCCCCTTAGTGTTTCTGATATTTGTTCCAATTTAGCCCCACAGTTCTCTGTTCCCTCCACGATTGTGTCTTTAATCCTCTTCATCCATCCAACTTTGCAATGGCAGTCTTAAAACTCCTTTAATTCATCCTGAAATCTGAAATCCTTCTCTCCATCCCAGACCATCTTTTCACCCTACTCCCTTTATCATTCCACTCCTACTTTTTATTCTCATGGTGACTTCTATTTCCCAACTGTCCCAATCCATTTTCCATTAATATCACACCCACTGTGGGCTCTCTTGCCTTTCCGCCTCTCTGGACACCATGACCTATGATTTCAACAAGGCTGTTAGGACCATTCTTTTACTGTTACCCTCTTGACTACTGGCCTTGTGTGCCTCATCAGTGTCCCAGGCTGAATGACTCCACATCTGTTTTCTATCTGTTTTCTCTGTTCCTGTTCTTGAGTTCTTTAAACAGAAAGTTACAAAACAGTTTTGGCTATTGCCCCTACAAAGACAAGCCATTAAACATCAGGTAGCCGATGGCTTCTGTCTGGAATCTTTTTGGTTCTCTTCCTATGGATTCAACTCTCTCATATCTAAAAATCACCTGCAGTAGGTTCTGCATAGATATATTTTCTTATCCCTTCCATAACTAGCTCTATTAAAAACAGTCTGAAAAAAAAGTCTACATTCACTGCATGCATCTTCACTTTACACTCACTTAGCAAAACTTATCAGCTCTGTTTCTATCACACTAATGAAATTTAAGGAGGTTTATCAATTAAATTATTTTTCTTTCAAGTTCTCAAACTCCTTGGCTCCAATAAACTCACAACCTGGCCACAGAGCTTGCTGACAAGACTGCAGACCCATATTGATAACCCAATCCTGGCTCCAACTATCTCTCAATGCAGCAGAGGTGAGCTGGAAGCTGTAATCAAGGCAGGCACCCATGGGACAGCCAACCTAAGTCCACCTCACTGGCAAGCCCAGCTCTCACCAGCCAATCAACAACACTAAGAAACTTTGCTTTCCTGATGAGACAGAGACAATCCCTGGTCCTTCAGTACTTAAAAGCCACCTAGTTCTCCTCCCCTATAGTAAATCCTCCAGAGCCTAGACTCTGTACTGAATTATGCTCCTTGTTTGGCAGTAAAACTTTGCCCCTCGGTACTCAACTCTCTTTAACATGTTCCTACAGAGTGCCTAAAAACAAATGATATCTGTATTGTAACATTTGCTATTTATATTTTAATATTATTCAAACTTATATTTCATAAATTTTCATGTCCTATATTAATCAAAAGGTTCTGGAAAACCCCTGGCCTTGTGAATTCTCTGAAGAATTTTTACTCATTCAGATGTTCAATGGACTTTCACTGAGTACCTATCATTTTCCAGGTGCTGAATCTTACAAAGATGAGTAAGATATGGTACCTGCCTCCAAAGAGTTCACAGTTCAGAGTAACAAAGAACCCAGTATGAAAAGGCTATGAATAATGAGATATCAATTGAGAGTACCATGTGGTTTTTCTCTCTTCTCTTATTGATTTGTTCTATCACGTTGATTGTTTTGCGAGTGTTAAACCACCCCTGCATCCCTGGGATAAAACCCACCTGGTCATGGTGGATAATCTTTTTAATGTATTGTTGGATCCTGTTAGCAAGGATCTTGTTGAGAATCTTGGCATCCGTATTCATCAGC
>PITA01013316.1:0-58061 GCA_004023965.1 Spilogale gracilis
CAGGCTCTCCCATCCCCCCACCCCCTTCCCTCCAGGACCCTCAGTTTGTTTCTGTGTCCAAAGTCTCTCATGTTTCGTTTCTCTCCCTGAATTACCCTACTTCCCATTTCCTTTCCTTCTCCTACTGTCCTCTATATTACCCCTTATGCACCACATGTAAGTGAAACCATGTGATACTTGACTTTTTTTACTTGGCTTATTTCACTCAGCATAATCTCTTCCAATCCAGTCCATGTTGCTACAAAAGTTGTATATTCATCCTTTCTGATGGAGGCATAGTATTCCATTGTATATATGTACCACATCTTCTTTATCCATTCATCTGTTGATGGGCACCTTGGCTCTTTCCACAGTTTGGCAATTGTGGCCGTTGCTGCGATGAACACTGGGGTACATATGGCCCTTCTTTTCACTACATTTGTATCTTTGGGATAAATACCCAGTAGTGCAATTGCAGGGTCATAGGGTAGCCCTATTTTTAATTTTTTGAGGAATCTCCACACTGTTTTCCAACCAACTTGCATTCCCACCAACAGTGTAAGAGGGTTCCCCTTTCTCCGCAGCCTCTCCAACACTTGTTGTTTCCTGTCTTGTTAATTTTGGCCATTCTCACTGGTGTAAGGTGGTATCTCAGTGTGGTTTTGATTTGAATTTCCCCGATAGCTAGTGATGATGAACATTTTTTCATGTGTCTGTTTACCATTTGTATATCTTCTATGGAGAAGTGCCTCTTCCTGTCTCCTGCCCATTTTTTGATGTGTTCGTCTTCTTTTTGGATGTTGCGTTTGAGTATTTCTTTATAGATCTTGGATATCAGCCCTTTGTCTGTAGTGTCATTTGCAAATATCCTCTCCCATTCCGTGGGTTGCCTCTTTGTTTTGTTGATTGTTCCCTTTGCTGTGGAGAAGCTTTTTATTTTGATGAAGTCCCAAAAGTTCATTTTCGCTTTTCTCCTTTGCCTTAAGAGACGTGTCTTGAAAGAAGTTTCTGTGGCCGATGTCAAAGAGGTTACTGCCTATGTTCTCTTCTAGGATTTTCATGGATTCTGGTCTCACGTTGAGGTCTTTCGTCCATTTCGAGTTTGCCTTTGTGTGTGGTGTAAGAGAATGGTCTAGCTTCCTTCTTCTATACGTAGCTGTCCAATTTTCCCAGCACCATTTATTGAAGAGACTGTCTTTTTTCCACTGGATATTTTTTCCTGCTTTGTCGAAGATCATATGATAATTGTTTTTCTCTGACTGACTTATTTCTCTTAGCATAATACCCTCTACTTCCAGCCATGTTGTTGCAAATAGCAAGGTTTTAGGGGTTTTTTTGATGGTTGCATAGTATCTGTGTGTGTGTGTGTGTGTGTGTGTGTGTGTGTGTACACCACATCTTCTTTATCCATTTATCTGTCAATGGATATCTGGACTCTTTCCATAGTTTGGCTATTATGGACATGACTGCTATAAACATTAGGGTGCATGTGCCCCTTCAGATCATTACATTTGTATTTTGGGTGTAAATACCTAGTAGTGCAATTGCTGGGTCATAGGGTAGCTCTATTTTCAACTTTTTGAGGAACCTCCATACTGTTTTCCAGAGTGGCTGCACCAGCTTGCATTCCTAATAGTGTAGGAGGGTTCCCCTTTCTCTTCATCCTCACCAACATCTGCTGTTTCCTGACTTGTTAATTTTAGCCTTTCTGACTGATGTGAGTTGGTATCTCATTGTGGTTTTGATTTGTATTTCCCTGATACCGATGGATGCTGAACATTTTTTTATTTGTCTGCTAGTCATTTGGATGTTGTCTTTGGAGAAATGTCTGTTCATGTCTTCTGCCCATTTATTTTTTATTTTATTTTATTTTTTTAAATTTATTTGACAGAAAGAGAGAGATCACAATTACGCAGAGAGGCAGACAGAGAGAGGAGGAAGCAGGCTCCCTGCTTCGCAGAGAGCCCAATGTGGGCCTCGATCCCAGGACCCTGAGATCATGACCTGAGCCGAAAGCAGAGGCTTTAACCCACCGAGCCACCCAGGCGCCCCTCTGCCTATTTCTTGATTGGATTATTCATTCTTTGGGTGTTCAATTTGAAAAGTTCTTAGCAGATTTTGGATAGTAGCCCTTTATCTGATATGTTCCTTGCAAATATCTTCTCCCATTCTGTCAGTTATCTTTTGGTTTTGTTGACTGTTTCCTTTGCTGTGCAAAAGCTTTTTATCTTGATGAGTCCCAGTAGTTCATTTTTGCCATTGTTTCCCTTGCCTACATTTTTGTGCTAAACCATCTTTTTAAAACTAATTGCAAAAGAAAAAAGTCAAATTAAAAAAAAACTTTACAGAATGTTAATTAAGAATACAGAATTCTTGGTAATACAGTGTAAATATCTGAGAAACTACCTACCACATGTTTACAAATGCTGTATTTTGTGTTTCAGTGTCTGTGCCTGGTTAGCGCTGTAGTGCTTCTTAGGCAGACATGCTAAATTTGATCTCCAATCAGGATAGGTCATTTGCATCTGTTTTATTGTCAGACTCCAACCCTGACAATATCCAGTAACTTCATCATACAAACCATTTGTGCAGAAGGAGTTTCAGCAAGAGTAGAAAGCACAGGAAGCATGGCGCTGGTGGCAGCGTCACTCAAAGTGTGCCCTACATGGGATGCACTTGCCACCTTACCTGGTACTTCAGTAACACCTCACATTCAGATCTTTATCATAGCACACCTGAATTTTAGTCTGGATTTCCTTCTGGAAAATAAATACTTATCCTGGCTGCTCTAGCTCTTTCTCCTTTTCCTCTGAAACTAGTAAGAATGGGGAAGAACCTTCCTTCCTCTAACATTCATTCTTACTATTTTAGAAGAGAAGGGAACGTTGGAGATGATCTAACCTAGCTCCCCCATTTTGTGACTGAAGCACAGAGGATAGAGAGGGCAAAATGGCATGCCCATGTCATATGAGTGGCTAAGCAGGCAGTCCAGGCTTCTGAATTTCTAACTAGGGAGTCTTTCTCTCATTGGGTGCTGCAAAATCTAAGAGCTTAAAAACATCATTGCCAAAATATGTGCTATGCCTAGGTGCTCTGGGGAGCACAGTGACCCAGCTCACTGGGTTGTGCTACCTGCAGGGTGTTTTAACATTTCAAGACAAGCACAATGACATCTATCAAACACTGTAGGGATTATTAGCTCTAGGTGGTTCTGCTTTAGTATTAGATTGAGCAGTATTTCTTTCGGCAGCATCCTAGTTTTGCAGACCTGGGTGTTGGCAGGTTATTGTGATAACAAGCAAATACCTGGTAAAAAATCAATGTGAATTTCAGGAGTGAGGATGGGAAGGTCTACTATGATCCTGTGGTGTGAGAGGTTTTGCAGAGCCCAAACCCAGCAGGGAGCCACATGCCATTAGTAAATAGAGGTAGTGATTTAAGAGTGGAATAAGAATATTAATTTTTCAGGGTACCTGGGTGGCTCAGTTGGCTGAGTGACCGACTCTTGATTTCACTCAGTTGTGGTTTCGGTCTTAGTGTTGGGGTCTTGGAATCAACCCCGAGTTGGGGTCCGTGTTCAGCGCGGAGTCTGCTTGTCCCTCTCCCTCCCTGTCTGCTTCACTCCTCACCAGCACATGCTCTTTCTCTCTCCAATAAATAAAATCTTAGAAAAGTTATTTTTTTCCTGAATGTTTTTATATTACATTTTCAAATGGTGCTAAGTTGCTGGGTCAAAAATAGTTGTTAATTTGTTTATACCTAACTACTAAATAAATGAGCCTGTTAGGGATTTCTGTTGCCCTGGAGTGCCAGGAGAGGGTAAGGGCTCCATAATTTGAAAGAGTGTGGGAACCGTTGCCTTAGAATATGTTGCTGGATAAAACTCCGTACCAAGAAAAAGAGGAAGGTCGACTATGGGTGAATTAAACCAGGTACATTAAATAGTGAAGGGAAGTAGAACCATGCTTGCAAGGTTATTTCTTCATTTAGCTGCCCCAGTGGCTGCTGTACCAGATTCTAGGCAGTATCGCCCGCCCAGCATTTGAAGAAGATAAATTATCAGGCCTCTCTGCTTCCAACACTTTTTCACCTTGAGAACCTTTGTTGAGGATTGTTGGCTCTTTGTCATGTGCCCTACAGCTTACAGTTGGAAGTCCTGTTACTACATTCTGGGGAGTGTGACTTGCCGTCCTGTCTTTGTAGGCAATGTCAGAATGCTCAGAGGTGACTGTGGTTCTGAAGAGGACACTGTTGTTGACATGCCTTTCTTGGATCTGCCACTATTTTTTCTTTCTCATAAATTCCCATAAAATCAATTCTCTAGAAATTGTGAGTCAGGTTACTTTTAGAATTTTTATTGTGTCTTGCTACTTAGTAGATCCACCCAAGAACATAGGAGAGTGAATATCAAAGAATATGTGTAGTAGGAATAAGTATTTTTAGAAAATAATCATTTTTGACATTGGGAATTTTGGAAAGTAGGGGAAAGACAATATCACCCAATATTTCTTCCTCACAAGTACACTATAATTTTGATATAGGTAAGCCTAGACTTTTGTTCCTAGCATCTTTTCTTTTTTATGTAGCTGTTCATAGTGAATGTTGAGTTATGTATTTATTTTTCCCTCTTTAATTCCAGGAGGGAGGGTAGCAATAATGACTTAGACCCAAGTTTCAGCTACAAATAAGGTTCAAATCTTAGCAGTGAGAAATAGGGCGGAGAGCTGAATTTCTGAGTCTCTGTTTCCACAACTAAAAAATGAGGATACTAAGGTCTACATTATAGTCCCTGTGAAGTTTAAATAAAATATTTCTGAAGTGCTTATTACAATGCCTGGAACATACTCAGGGTTCAGCAAATTGAATATCGTTATGCCATCCACATTCTCCTTATACCACCTCGTTTTTGTGACCATATTTTTAATAACCCCATGATAGTCTATCAAGTACGCATTCTTACTTGTGTAATCATTCACTTATTATTAGATTGCTAGGTTGCCTCTAAACTTGCACTGGAATAAAAAATTCTGCAGCAAGCTGTTACTCATTGCAGATTTAATAAGTGCTCATGATACCCAGGACCTTAGTTAGTTTGGTACTGAAAGCACAGAGTCCAGAGTGGAAGTTCCTGGCCTTGGGGGGCTCACCGTCTGGTGGGGTTTGAGGGGTATGTGTACAGATAACTAGCCTGTGGTAAACACTATCACTGTTCAGTTACTGAGAAAGTGCAGAGGAGAGGACAAAATGTCAGACTCTTTGGAGAGCTAGGAGAAGGCAGGAGAAGGTTGTAGGAAAGGAGTTAAGTGAGTTAATGGGATGGGGCCCAGGTTGTTGGTTTTTTTTTTGTTTTGTTTTGTTTTTTTACGATTTTATTTATTTATTTGACAGAGAGAGATCACAAGTAGGCAGAAAGGCAGGCAGAGAAAGAGGTGGAAGCAGGGTCCCCACTGAGCAGAGAACCCTATGTGGGGCTCAATCCCAGGACTCTCAGATCATGACCTGAGCCGAAGGCAGAGGCTTTAACCCTCTGAGCTGCCCAGGGGCCCCAGGGCCCAGGTTATTAAGGCTTTTTTAAGCCATCACACAGAATGGGACTTTTATTAGTGCAATGGGAATGGCAGTTTTGAGAAGAGAATTGGCATTATCTGTTTAGATTTTGTAGCCTGTAAGAGGTGAGATAGAAGCAGAGTTTAATCAGGAAGTTATTAAGGAGACCAGGTGGTAAGAAGTGGCCAGATTGGAAGAAACAGCTCATGACATGAGCTGTCAGGTTGGATACGAAGGTGTCAGAGAAGGCTGGGAGATGGGCTCTTGGGTGTTAGACTGAATGATTCCAAGAGTGGAGTTGCCATTTCCAAAAACAAGGAAAGGATACAGGAGGAGCAGGTTTGGGGAGACAATCAGAAGTTGAGTTTTGGGGGCTTATGTTTGAGATATTTATTAAACATCCACACAGGCTAGGTAATTAGATGTAGGAGTCTGGAATTCAATAAGAGGTTCTTCCTGGAGTTATAAATATGGGAAGTATCAGTATATTGTATCTATAGCATGTTTTAAAAAATTGGTATAGTTATTTTACCTGTTATTACTTCTCTCATGTAGAATTTTCTTTGGTATTTTCATCTTTTTGAAATCCAAATAAACTTCAAAGTCACTTTGTTATTTTATTTTCTAAAGTATGTTGGAAATTTTACTACTGTACTATATGGTAATTTGGGGAAGACTTGGCGTCTTTAAAAATAGATCTTTGTATTCAGCAACATATGAGGTGTCTTTATTTCATTTTTCTTTACCCCTTCTGGTAAGAGTTCATTCTCCCTCTGCCCCAGTAGTTCACACACATTTCTTGATACTATTCCCAAGAATTATATACTTTGCATTGCCCTTGTGAGTAATTCCCCTTTCTTTGGTATTCTGATAGTTTTTGCTCTTCTAAAGGAATTATATTGATTTATTGGCTAGTTCACTGAGCTTCTGGTACTATAATATCCTACTTGATTTCTCTGATTTTATTCCAGGTAGAATCATTGTCTGCAAATAATTTTGTCTTTTTCCTTTCAATATTTGTCTCATTTATGTTCTTACCAGGAAAAGACCTCCTAAATTTAAGATAGGAGGTAACCATGGAGGCAATTAATACCTACTTCTAGGCACACTGTATAAGTTTTATTTTGCTTTCACCTTGGGCTTATCCTAATTATTTCTTCCCTCTTTTAAAAATTTATTTCTAATGGATTTTTGGAGTATCTGGAGTTTATCTGTTTTAGATTTGTGTATTACCTCTAATAGTTGGTTTTGGTGTGACATAGTACTTGATTTTCAGCCACTGCTCCTTCAAGGGCTTATTCTCTGATTCCTTGAGCACCATGGGGTGAGGGGAAAACTGTTTTCCTGCTGAATCAGCATTTAACTTTCATGATTGCAGAAACAAATTAAACCTATGGGAAGTAGCTAATGAAGAGATTTCAATCCCATAATTGGGTAAGGCTCTAATGAAACGTTTAAATTCTATAGCCCTTCCTTCCCGCAACCCCGAAATCCACCAACACAGTAAAAATAAATGTATAGAAGTTACTTTTAAATGATTATATGCACATTTATCAAACAGCTGGTTTTGAAAACTTATTTTCAAAGAAGGTAGTTTTGCAAATTGAAAAGTTATATTGTTTAAAAAAAAGTCTTTCTTAAAAAAAAATTAAATGCAAAGCCAGTTTCACTTCTCATGTGGATTGCAGATCAGACAACGATTTGCTGATGCAGTTTAGATTTCTAGAATGCTTTATCTTGAATTTTCAAGTTAACTACCAAGTGTTACTTTCTGTTTGTCAAGTTAAGCTGCTTGTGACCTTTCTCCCTGAATGAGCAGTGGACACTCTGAAGCGAACCGCCAAGGGTGGATTTCACTGAAAAGCTTTTAATTGGCCTGCATTGCCTTGTTTAAATAGCCAAACACCTGCTAGGCAAGCCCTTGCGCATGTGAGTGGCTATATGTTGCTTCCTTTAGGGTTTGCAAGGCTGGAGCACAAAGACAATGATTGTTACCCAATAAGCTGTAGTCACACACTTCTACCAATCGCCTTAGGAGGGCTGGTTACCATGGAATCCACCATCTGTTCACTCCCCGCTGGAATGTGATTATCCTTGCTGGGCTGGGAACTGGGAAGCGTGTGCTGTGTGAAATTATCTGCAATGGACTGGGTTAATGGGAAGCTAGATCTGGCTCGCTGGAAGAACAAATGAAGAGAGTTTTACTTAAGCCATTTGTGACTTCTAATCAAGAGGAAAAAATTCAGCTTTTATAAGGTAAGTAACCCTAGTACTGTGTATCCAGTTTGTACTACATTTGGTGTGGGGCACCATCTCCATGTGGTCCAAGGAAGGGAGCTAGAAGCTCTTCTGGAACACATCTTCAGCATTACACACTTCTCTTGTATTGAATCTGAGCAGCTTAATTATGCCTGTACAATTCTATGTTGATGGAAAAAGTAAAAGAATTGTTTTTTAATCATGTTAATTGTTTTGTGCCTGTGAAATTGTGTTATGACCTCTGAAAGGGGCAAAGAGACAATCATTTTTAATGGTTTCTAAGAGTGAGTTATACCGATATTCTTTTTGAAATACGCCCATGGCCACAGCGTGTTCTTACGCCTGTTCGTCCAATAAGAAAATGTCTCAGGTCAGGGACATTTGTAGGTTATGGTTTAATTAATGATTATTCTAGTCCACATGGCCGACCTACCATTACTCGCTCATGTTTTGAAATGCGATGTTGATGCAGTTTTATTTATTTTGCAATGCTTTTGCACAAGTTTCAAGGGCCCTGAGCATGTGGAAACAATGTGACCGTGCTTCACCGGCTGGCATGCAGGCACAGTGATAAGGGCAGGGGCAGCGCTGGGGAGATTGGTTTCTTTTTCAAGGGCTTCCTTTGTTTTTCTGGTTCAACAGCCCCTTAAAATGTGTGGTGCATATTGTAAGCAGTCGAAGGAGATTTTGGTGCTAACAAATGGATGACTGACATTTTTCTGTGTGGCTAAGAGGTTGGTAGCTCAAACAAGGGACTTCTATGTCCTTTGTAAAGCAGCATTGTATCCCCTTCCCCAAAACAGCGCCCTAAAATATAAAAGTGAAAAACAAAGAGTGCTGTCTATACTCCAGATACTCCTTTTGTGTTTTTCTGTAATTTAAACCATAGCACCAGGGCTCTGTGAGTCTGGCTAGGTCTGCCATTTTTATTTGCTATAGGAATGACTGCAAAGAAAAGCTTTGCTTATGCAGCTGAAGTCCTTCTAATTGTGCTGTTTTGCTATCGTCTTAGACATTGATGTCAGTGGGTCACTGGCTGCCTGGAGAGCTAGAAAAGGTCATTACTAATAGGCCCTATCTGTTTCGATTTTCTTTTTTTAATGATAGTATAAAATTAGATAACCTTGTATTGGTCAAGGACTCATGGTCTTACTTCAAGAACAGGATTTGGGGCCTGACTGCTAGTTGTGGGTTCTTGGTATTAATTATAGTTTACTTTAAAATCCTTACCATTCTTTTGCACTTACTGATCTATATACATTATTATTATTTGAACTGTTTTTACTGTGAAGAATTAAATTAGGTACATACTAGCTCTAAAAAGCATCTTTTTCAATAATAATAGGTATCTGCTTGAAATTTCCCTTAGCATCTATAAGAAATTTTAGGCTAATCTTGTATTACTGAGGTGAAATTTTCACCCATAAAAACACAAGCAATGCTAGTTTAGGGAGGAAATGAAATAATTGAAAAGCATCTGTATTTAAGATGTTCATGTTGCTTTAGTTACGTTGTATGTTAAAAACCTGAAAAAGGCCTTGAGTAAATGAGTGTGACGTGTGTGAGCATCCATGTGCCTGGGGTGTGGTTACTTCAGCTGTTGAGGCGGGCTGGCTCAATGCGTATACTTCTCAAGTTCTCTGGTGTTTGTGAACTTCTTTACCGTTTTTATTGTATTGAATTAAAGTAGAAGATTGTGTTTGCTTTCACTGGATATTCATGTCAGAATTTATCCCAGCATTTTATGGATATTGGCAGACACTTAGTCATTTATTTTCACTTGTAAGCATATTTATTCATACCACCCTTCACTGAGTTTTCTGAGTAATAAATAGCAAAGCCACAAGCGTATTCAAAAGTGTTGAGAAACCTCTTCTGTCAACCACGGACAAGAAACTTAGGGCTGCTCTTTCAGAGATTAGAGAATAGGACTGGACAGCCGGGACACTCTTGGAGCACTTAAGATCCCTACCAGTGTACCTGAGGGATGGGAATGCACGGTCATAGATCTATGTGAGTTCACTTTGGGACCTGGTGGTTTTTATTGCAGGTGATGAGGTGTTTGCTTCCATTCACAAACACTGTCAGGAGTGAGACCCATCATCATGTCCATAGTCTTGTGGTAACGAGTTCAGACTGTACTCTGGTCTTGGGTCTCCTGCCAAGAGTTGCTCTCTGGTTCTCTCTGTCTAGCCTGCAAGTGCTGGATTCGTGTGCTTTCTGAGCCTTCTTCCAGCTTCTCAAACCAGTAGTGTGTTCCTTTTCAGTCCTTCAGTACAGCTTAAGATTTTACCAAATGGCAAGTTGATAATGTTTGTTAACCCTGATTCAGAGTTATTTCTTATGGAAGTATTATATAGATGATGAATTGGAAACTCTGAATAAATAGCTTGTACTGATTCAAACCCGTAACAGTCTGAGTAGACAGCAAATCAACCCTCCATGAGTCCAGGGCAGGCAAATCTTGCTCCTGCTTCCTTTGACACGTTATGCTGGAATGCTGCCTGACTTCACTCACATTTGAACAGGCAGACTGCAGAGCTAATAAATAGCTCTTACATGCTTACATTTTTCTTCCTGTACTTTACTGCCACATTCTTTGTAACTTCTAAACAGAGTCTGTCTCTTTGCTTTTGGAGTACAGATTTCGAAGCCATTACTTGAAGTTAATTCTTTGGGGGCAGCTTTGGTCCATTTGGCCCTTGAGCTGTCTAAGATGATGGAACGCTAGGGACTTGAAGTGGAGGAGAAACCGCGGACACTGTCATTGCTGATCCTGTGTTCACATGTTCTTGGAGTTGACTGTTTGCATATTGTTACATGACATTTACGAACACAGTTACTGCAAACTGCCCTCTTTTGCCCTCTTCAACAATTCCATATTGCCATGATTTCAGGAAATGCTCAAAATGAACTGATTTTATGCACCAGTAAAATTTTGTGTTTGTGTTAGACATAGAACTACAGATGGGAAGCCCCTGACGGGTGTGTGTGAATGATGCAAGCTCACCCAAAAGCGATGGCTCAAGTGTTGAATTTGGCAGGATGTGTCTCTGTATGAGTGTGCCATATTTTTGATTATCAGCGGGTGTTTCTTATGAAGTGCTTCCTCCTCTGTGTTTATAACTGCTTCCCTGCTTCTGTAAAAGGCAAACTTTTTAAAAATTGGCAATGAATGGGTCTGTGGAGTCTGCAGCATGTTTTGGAGCGGTTTTGTGTAACAGGCACATCCTCTTCTCATTCAGTTGCCACCACTTTAAGTTTAGAGGTGGCCTGATGGAGTTGTAGTGAGGGTGTCTAGCAATACCTTATTCTTAGAAAAGTTCCATATTTTACAAATAACCCTCACTCTGAGGCTAATTGTTCTTTTGTAACAAATGTGTTGAGTTATTGACTTCCCTTTGTAAGGAGTTGTTTTCTTTCCTTCCCTCCTTTGCTTCCTCCTTCTCTGCGTAAATCCTGTGTTCTTTTTACTTTTTCTCCAGTTTTCTGGTCCTGAATTCAGATTAATAAAATCATGAGACAAGGTGTTTTTTCCTAAGGCAAACAGATGGAATTTTTTGGATTTTTTTTTTAGATCCCTACTATATATTGCTAGATGTTTATTTTCACATAATTTCTTATCATTTTCACATATTGTCACCTATTTTGAGGATCTGTCAGGATCATCTTGTTTTATAGTTCTCATTTTACAGAGAATCAGAGACCCATAAGGTTAAGCAGCAGTCCAAGGTCACAGAGTTTGAATTGCCGAAACAGCTAATGTTGTGCGTTGCATGTTGAATGCAAAGATACAGGGTAAAGTCAACGGACTTCCTACATTGAAACCTTATATAAGGAACAGGACATTGGGGTGTCGCTGTAAAGTCTCACAGGTGTGATTTTCAGAATGTCCAGAGAAAGAATGGCTTTGAAAGCTGATTCCTTGATAAGCAAGGTCATGAGAAACAGATACAGCTTATAAAACGTTAAGGCATTTTATTTATTTTTTAAGATTTTATTTATTTGAGAGACAGGATGAGAAAGGGAGAGAGCATGAGCAGAGTGAGGGGGTAGAGGGAGAAGAGGATTCCCTGCTGAGTAGGGAGCCTGATGCAGGGCTCAGTCCCAGGACTCCAGGATCATGATCTGAGCTGACGGCAAATGCTTAACCCATTCAGCCACCTAGGCGCCCACAGTTTAGGCATTTTTTAAAAAGATTTATTATTTGGGAGGGGGAGGGGCAGAGAGAGAGAAGCAACAGCAGACTCCCAGCTGAGCAAGGAGCCCTGAGACAGGGCTTTATCTCACTACCCTGAGATCGTGACCTGAGCTGAAACCAAGAGGTGGGTGCTTAACTGACTGAGCCACCTAGGTGCCCCAAATGTTTAGGCAGTTAAATGAGAACTAAAACTTTCAAGCCAACTAGATGTTTGTGTTTTTTAGTTTGCACGTTTTCTTTCTTATGTCTGTATCTGTGGCAGAAGTAAAGTGATGATCAGAATGTTACATGGTGATTGTGGAGCCCAGAGTTGAGGATGGAGCCCTGGGGAAGAACGCTGACCGACAAATACAGTTCCATTTGAGGGCACACTTGTCATCTGGCTAGTGTATTTCTGATGTGGGCTGGTAGATCCTCTTTGAACATTGCTGGAGACATAAAACCTGTGATTACTGACTTGGCACCCTTTTCTCAACTTCCCACCATATCAACCACCTGCTTCTCCTTGCCCAGGACCACTCTGCTGCCTATTGAGATGTTCCTTCTTTGGTATGTTACAGTCAGTGGTGTTAACCTTACATTCACTCATCAAACGTTTATTGAGCATTTACTTTCTACTGGGCAGTATTGCAGGTATGGAGGGTAGGGCACAAAACACAAAGGGAAAGGACTTTAGTGAAAAGTATATAGTAGAAGGGGGAGACAGTACACAAATAAACGAAGAATGTTAATTTCAAATAGTGGCGGCAAGTGTGTGAAGACGAAAAACTGTGATGTATTGAGGGATTTTAGGGCAGCAAATTTCAGATTGGTTAATGAGGAAATGCTTATCTGGGGAAGTCTTACAAAGCTGAAACAAATGATAAGAAGCCCGCAAGATCCAGTAGAGTGACTGGGGAGGCTGCAGTTGCCACTTCATTCAGAAGGAAACTGAGGAAAACCTATGAGGATCATATCATGTTCAGTTAGTACTTCAAAAGCACACTGCCTCTTATCTTTACTGCCAGGACTTACTACTGAATATGTGATCTCTTCCCAAGTCAGAGCTTAGTGCGCTCACATGGGAAAGGCTTTCAGGACAGTGGTTTAGAGCCTAGGCAGCCTAGATTTAGTTCCATCTCTCATACTGGCTACCTGGAATTCTCCGGGCAAGTAACCTAACCTCTCTAAACCAGTATTTCCATTTGTTAGAACTTATGGGTTTATCATGGATACTGAAGGAGGAATATTTAGAACGCCTTTTAGTTCTAAAGATCATGGTGATAGTTGTGATGTTCTCCAGAGGGCATGGGTAATAATCCCATGAATGTTGAAATATTTGCTCCCGCTTGGCAGTGTAAGCCCGGAAGTCCTATTAGCCTTCTCTCTGTAGGGTAAGTTTTTCTTTGCTGTCTCCCTTCACTCTCACCCTTCTCACTCATTCGTTCATCTCTCACATTCATTTATTCAACACTTTTGTTTTAAAACTATATTGGGGCACCTGGGCGGCTCAGTTGGTTAAGTGACTGCCTTCGGCTCAGGTCATGTTCCCAGAGTCCTGGGATCGAGCCCCGCACCAGGCTCCCTGCTTGGCGGGAAGCCTGCTTCTCCCTCTCTCACCGCCCCCCCCTCGTTTCTGTTCCCTTTCTTGCTGTGTTTCTCTCTGTCAAATAAATAAATAAAATCTTTTTTAAAAAAGTGAAAACCATATTGAGGTATGCCATACATATTTGATATCTTTGACATGTACAACTTGATGAGATTTGGAGGTAAGTATACACTTATGAAATCATCTGTACCGTCTATGCCACAAACATATCTAACACCTCTGCATGTTCATCTATCTGCCCTTGCTAGCTTCTGGATAAAGAACTTAATTAGATGTGGTCTGTGCTCACAGGTGCTCAGTTAACAATCTGTTAACCAGGCAGTTGCATTCAGTGTGCTTGGTGACTGAGGACGTGCAGGGGACCAACGAGCACGTGATTGACCATCCAGGTGAAGGGGGCAGGGAATTCTAGTCTGAGGCAACGAGAGCAGGGAGACATGAGAGGCCTGGCAAGTGCCAGTAGCTGAGTGTAGAACTTGAGCTAAGGCAGGCTTGGGATTTGAGAGTGGAGATCTTGGCTTATGTAGAAGTTTTTACTGTATCCTGTAAAGAATGAGGCACTTTAGGGGCACCAGGGTGGCTCAGTTGGTTAGAATGAGGAACTTTGTAATAGCTTTAAATATTCTGAGACTAGATCTTCAGTTTTGTAGTCTAGAAAGGTAACTGGCTGCTTAAATGATGAAAGCACTGGATTAATACCCAAGGCAGCCTAAAATCTTCTTTTACATCTTTATCTTCATTGTCTTCTTCATCCGCAGCGGGTAGAGTTTTTCTTCTCTTACCACCACCGCCACCACAATACAGTGCCCTGTCTTACTCTTGATATTTAGATTCTAAAATCAGCACATAGGGGCGCCTGGGTGGCTCAGTTGGTTGAGCGACTGCCTTCGGCTCAGGTCATGATCCCAGAGATCCGTGATCGAGTCCCACATTGGGCTCCCTGCTTGGCAGGAGGCCTGCTTCTCCCTCTCTCACTCCCTCTGCTTGTGTTCCCCTCTCTGGCTGTGTTTCTCTCTGTCAAATAAATAAAATCTTAAAAAAAAAAAAATCAGCACATAAAGTAAAACTTGCACAGAGCCGCCCCCCCCCTCCGCCCCCAAAAAAGTCCTTGAGAATTTCCTTAGGAAAGCATTGCTTTGGAGATCAACTCTTCCATTGAATTTGGCCTGGTGTGTGTTCTTTTGTTCCCAGGGTTGGAAGAGAGATTGCTACTGCTTTGCTTTGGGCCTGAGATGAAATACTTACTTTGCTTACCTTGAAGGGCTATTCTGCATGAAATATGAAGGAGCCCAAGGTTCATGATCTCTAGCTCATGCCTATGACAGGGCACATGAGCCCTGGTTGCCTAAACAACTTAAACTATGGTTCCTGTGTTTGTGCTGCTCCCATAGAGCCTTATTCTATGTCTGCAAAGCACGTCAGTTCAAGCAAGTTTAAATGTACCTATAGCACAATTACTGCTATTGCATTAGTACCAACTTTTAGTGTTTTCTGTGCCAAACAGTGCAAAGTGTATCCATCATCTCATTTAATGTTAAACATTTGAGATGAGTGGAATTTATCCTCCTTTGAACAAATTAAACTTGCGATGAGATGTATATTTTCAAGTTTACTAATAGTTAAGTGATAAACTGGGATTAAACCCACAGTTCATTCTGGCTTCAATCCTATATATATTTTTTTAACATTTTTTTTTAACATTTTATGTATGTATTTCACAGAGAGAAACACAGCTAGAGAGGGAACACAAGCAGGGGGAGTGAGAGAGGGAGAAGCAGGCTTCCTGCCAAGCAGGGAGCCCAATGTGGGGCTCAATCCTGGGACTCCCGGGATAATGACCTGAGCCGAAGGGAGACGCTTAATGACTGAGCCACCCAGGCACCCCATCAGTCCTATATTCTTAACTTTTATGCTCAATTTTCTTTAATTAGAAAACCATTGCATTAACATGGGCAAAAAGAAAACAAAAAAACAATATAAAGTTTCCCAAACCTAGGAAACTTAAATACTGCAGTAGTTGAAGGGATAGAGAAATGATAAGATTCCAAAGAAATGAAGAGAGAATTGAGTTTCATTGTCTTTGAGAAGCTGTAGGAAGTTAGTAATTGTCAAAGAACATGAATAGTTATTTCAAAAAGGAAGAAACACAAATGGCTAATATGAGAAGAAACTTTTCTAGAACTAGCAATCAAATAAATACACAAAATAAATATTATTACACAGGCAAAGATTTCCTGAATGGTTATATTTTGCATTGGCACCCTGACTTACTTCACATGACAATGTAAATCGATATGTTTTTTGAAAACAATTTGGTAGTAGATATTAATCCAAGGAAATTTTGTTGCAGAGGATATGCCCTATAACTTAAGAGAAAAGAGGGATGTATAGAAACAATAAAAAAAAGTTACCTTCTGGAGCCAAGGGACAGTAGTAGATTCATCCAGGCCTCACAGGAGCCTGCCGCCAAGACAGTCACACTCTCTCTCCCTCAGACCAGCCTCTTCTCTATCTCTGTGTGGGTGGCAGAAAACAGGGCTACCCCAAATCTCAAGTCACACCACTTGCTAGTCCCAGGGCCCAGCAGGAACAAAAGTCCCAACTACTGATTCCTTGGAGAGAAACTCTGCTGGTGAAGCCCTGGTCAGCACTTATCCATAATCCCATCAGATGTGGCCATTGGAACACAGAGGTCATTTGTCTTATCTACCTACTCAGAATGTCCTGTGAAGCAGAAACTCTTTGAAAGGGGAGTAGTTAGAGCAGGCAAAGATGAGAACATGCCTGGTACATGTATCATTAGCACTAAAAATGTTCATGTCTTTGATTCCACAGTCCCAATTTTATTTTATTTATTTTATTTATTTTTATTTTTTTAAAGATTTTATTTATTTATTTGACAGAGAGAAACACAGCTAGAGAGGGAACACAAGCAGGGGGAGTGAGAGAGGGAGAAGCAGGCTTCCTGCCGAGCAGGGAACCTGATGTGGGACTCGATCCTGGGTCTCCGGGATCATGACCTGAGCTGAAGGCAGTCACTTAACCAGCTGAGCCACCCAGGCGCCCCTCCACAGTCCCAATTTTAGAAATCTACCAGTAGCAAGTTACCTAATGATTCAGTAAATGATTTATCATATCAGGTGCTCCAATGGAATGGAGAGAAATGGGAAACTGTGGATATGTTCCACCATAGGGAACTAGCTACACGAATTATGACTTAGTCATGAGATTATATGTTGCACAAATTTTCAAAGTTGTTTCATAGCATAGAAGAACCAGCTCTGTACCTGGTATACTGGCTAATTTAATACTAGCTAATTCATATACTATTGATATACAAATTGAATATACTAGCTAATTCAATAGTTTGACTACGTAAATTCACAGTGTCTTTGAGAAAGGCTGTTTTAATATCTATGTTTATGTATAATGTCTGAAATCTATCCAAACATGAAATCAGTTTGTTACATATATTTTAATAATAAATTATTGAAGCAGTGTGAATGTTGTACAGTTGTTTTTTTTTTTTAGTTTTATTTTTTAAAAAAATTCATTTATTTGACAGAAGGAGATCACAGGCAAGCAGAGAGGCAGGGGGAGAGAGAGAGAGGGAGAGAGAGAGAGAGAGAGAGAGAGACACGGAGAGAGGGAGGGAGGGAGGGAGAGGATGAAGCAGGCTCCCCGCTGAGCAGAGAGCCTGATGCGGCCTCAATCTCAGGACCCTGAGATCATGACCTGAGCTGAAGGCAGAGGCTTTAACCCACTGAGTCACCTAGGTGCCCGTGGTTTTGTTTTTAAATAGCAACAACAACTACAAAATTTTAGTGTTAACTGCACTCCTTCAAGACACTGCTCAACTACCAGTCTTCAGTAAACGTTTCTTTCCAGCTGTTTCTTTCCAGCCGCATTCCTCTCCTCTGAGCACCTCCCCTGCCCAAGCACTCTGTGGTTCTGTCATCAACATATTTTGCAATTGGCTGTTATTTCCTCTCTCTACCCAACTTGATTGATTTCCTGAGGCCTGAAACTATTTTACTCATCTTAAATCCCCAGCTTTTGGCTCCCCACAGAACCCATGCTTATACTTAGATTGTTGAGCTGAACTAAAACTAATGAAAAAATGTAAGGCAACTTACCCAAATTACCAGTGATGGTTGTGTGTTGTCATTTCAAGGATTGGAAGATAAGGAGAGATATCCCCGATGGGAATAAAAGAATAACTGCCTCACCTAGCTCCTGCTTCTCTGCTTCTGGAAAGAGCTCTACCCCAAAAAATGAGAACTAAATAAATCCTCCTCAAATCTCTGATGATTCTGGATCCATTATTGTCTCTCCGTGACTAAATTCAGTGCTGCTAGAGGTCATGGATTTTGTTGATCAAATTTATGCGTATGGGTGATTAAAAGCCCAGCAAATGCAAAGTGCCAAATAAAGCATCTACTGAAGGAATGAGGAGAAGAATGAGTCTTACCCAGAAATCTTCAAAATGTTTGAAGAATCACTGGTTTTTCTGCTCATGGAATTTTAGGCACGGTTGGTTAGAAGCACCAAGATTATGTTATCTTATGTAATTGTGATGATTGCATATCTTAGATAATGTATTGGAATTCTGGCAATACTTGGTGACAAGGCATCATAAGCAGCAGATTTGTAGGTTATATAATAGCACAATAGTTAAATGAATTGCCCACCAAAGACCTTTTTATCTTTTTCTTTTCATTTACAAAAATGCACAAATGTTCCACATTTACTAACCCTCCGCGTGAAGAGAAGTCTGTCAGTACATATTTAACAAGTTCTTACCTAGCAGATATATTTGAAAAAATAAGCAAAACCTGTCCTTTTGAGGTAAAGGCAACATTTGAGTGAGTGAGAAAGTAACTGCAATCAGCAGAGGGAAAAGTGCATTACAGACAAGACAGTTTTTAATGGATGGTTTGGAAATATTTCCATTACTGTGTCATCACCAAAATAAGTGTACCGTTTTTTTTTTTTATTTCCTTTAAAAAAACTATTTCTGCATACCCATTCAAAATTAAATACCAGATCTTTTTTAGCTGTTTTAAAATTCTTGAGTTATAGTAAATTTCAGACTAAATTAAAAAAGAGTAACACTTTCTAAGACATCAAGGCAGATGGAAATACACTAGAAGAATTTCAAGGAAAACTTCTGCATAATTGATAGATGGGATTTAAAAATGTATATCATGATTTAGTAAGTGCAGCCAATGATGTACTTCTTCCCTTCTGAACAATGAATTTTCCTCTGCTAGGGGCAGTCATCAAAACCAAAAATGGAAGTAAACCAACTTTGATCTGCTCTTTAAAATGGCTAGATCATCAAATATTTAACCAACTTTAGAAATACAAAACAGATCTAATCACACTGATCCTGCAAAAATAGTATTTTTACCTCATCCTTCTGTGAGTTATATTGCATTTTAGTGCATAATACTTGTATTTAATGCATTTAACTTACGCATATACCGATGCATCCATACACAGTTGGAGATGCAATGTCCAGTTTTCATACTGAGAGGGAGATGCCATCATAAAGCTTGGATGTCACTGTTCTAACAAGCCCTCTTTGACCTCCGTACCCCCATGGCAGTCACAGGCCCATTCAGACTTGTCTGTCACCATTCTACTTGTCTGCTCTCCCTTTGACTCCTTGGAGGGGACCATTTAATGAGATTGTATTAAGCATCTGATCCAGTGTGCAGAGGGCCTACAGACCTGAACAGGACAGTCATGGTCCTTGTTCTCCAGAAGCTTTGAGAATGGTAGGAAAGACAAATGCCTAACAAAGACAGAGTATGAACTTTCTTTTAATTACTATTGTAAATGAGTGTTCAAAGAAAACCTACAGGGGTTAGTGAGACCTAATCATATGGAAGACTGTAGGTAAGGCCATAGGAACTGAAAAGAATAGTGTGGTTGAAGGCCATAGGAACTGAAAAGAATAGTATGGTTGAAGGAATACGAGATCATTGAAAGTGATGGTGCAGACTTTCTAAAAAATTCCCAGGTACTTAGTAGCCTGCCATGTATATTGTATTAAGCCCCATGTAGGGGCTCAAAATTCCTTGTGGATAAAACAGTTTCAGACAAAAACCTCAAATTGATGGTTCAAAATTGTATTTTGACCCACACAATGTTTTTGAGTTATTTTATGTTTATGAAATTAAAAAAAAAAACAAAACCCATTCTCTAGGTTGCCATAAGTAACTCTTAATTCATTCTGTTTTAGACTGGTATGCTTACCCATTTGTGTTATGTGCCTAGATGCTAAATACATTTGCCTTTGCTACCTTGTATAGAGGATAAAGATTATGCCATACTCCACAGGCAGTGAGCTGTTGACTAACAAGAGATTATTTGAGTATTTGAGTTTTAGTGATTAATGTACCAACTAAGTGTTAGGTCTTAAAGACTGTATTAGTATTTTATCATCCTTAGTATAATATTGAAAATCTGTTTCAACATTATTGGTAAAGTTCACAATACAGAATATACCTAGGTTCCTAGGATAGTAATTGGAAATTTTCAGGCAAGTAATTTCTCTTGTACTCATTCATCAGTTTAAGGCCATATGATGGAAATTGGCTGTTTTCTTTCTTTTCCTTTCCTTTTCCTCTTTTTTTCTGTGATCTTCTTTCCTACCACAGGAAAAGGTATCTGAGAACTTACTGAAATTTGGAAGGACTAATGTTCTTTTTTTCTTTCTTTGCAGTTTTTTTTATTTCTGTAATATATTCCTGAGATGGCATCAAAAAGGAAACTGCATGTTTAAGTGAGTTATTATCTGTGGGATAAAAGGGAAGAAATAAGTAGAATGGATGATTTGCAGAAAGGATGGTGCTGGTTATATTTAGGTTATCTTTTCATTCCATATTTGAGTTTGTCCTTTAAGAATGTTTGGGCCAACACAAAAGGCTAAGCAGCTGCTGTTACACCAGCAAGCTGTGCATTACGATCTTGAGGAAGGGAAGACAAGCAATTAAAAGAAATCTGGACGAGGCAGCTGATCAAAAAAAAAAAAAAAAAAAAAGAAAGAAACAAAAGCCCTCCCTCTGTTCTCCCAAGTTAGTAGCAAGTAACTGGCTGTACTTTACCCTTTATATGACCTGCCAAGGGCAAAGCCTAAGTTTTATTTTCTTAAAGCCTCAGAGGAGCCTTTTCTGGAAGCTGCGTAGCTATTTCAAAGTTGGAAAAAATAATAGTTAGGTTCCTGTGGAAACTTATGAAAAGAAAACATTTTTCTTGACTTCCTTCTCAAAACCGGTGATTGATAGAGGGAACATAGTTTGGGAACATACTTTGAAAGCAAAGTGGCAAGAAATGAATCCTAAAAGGTAAGCAGGAGACAGAGGCTTAGACCTGTGTGTAGTTTGGATTCATTCTGAGCACAGTAAGCAGCCACTGAGGATATCATCTGGCAAGTGAGGAATAGTTCTGCAAGCAGCAGCAACATTTGCAAATCTGCCACAGATGTCTTCACCATACAGCCCTAAGTCAGGGGCTTTCCCTTCCATTTGCTGCCTAACAAAACCTCACTAATCCTTCTAGATAAAGTTCAGTCTTCTCTTCTCCAGTGAAGGAAGTCACGTTCATATATGGAAAGGAGAGCGTGAAGCTGAAAGAGAGGTCGGTCCTGGAAATGTTTTAGAGTCTTCTGCATAGTGGAGCAGTTGTAGCCTTCAGATGGGCCCATTGTCCTGATATTGAAGAAAGAACAATGCAAAGGAATTGTAAAGACAGTAGAGAGTGTATGAGAGGGAATTCGTACTCATGAACAAATAGATTGGCCATAGCAGAGATATGTTGGCTGAGGTTGAGTGCTATAAGTTCATGGTGGAAAATGTTCTAGTTGCAATAACTTTTTATTGTGGTAAAATATACATAACAAAATTGACCATTTTTGCTGTTTTTAAGTGTATGGTCAGTTCTGTGGTGTTAATACATTCTTATTGTTCTACCACCATCAGCACCAGTCATCTCTAGAACTTCTTCATCTTCCCTAACTGAAATTTTAGATCCATTCAAAATAACCGCAACAGTATCTTGTTTGCACAAAATGGCAACCTCAGCACTAGAACCCAGTGGGTTGGTGGTGTTGTGCACGCCGGGGAAGGAGCCGTGGCGAAGGATAAACAACGGCCAGAGAAAGCAGTGGTAGAGAGTGAGCCTGTTTGAAGGTGAGGCAAGAGGTCTGTGATAGGGCTGAGCAGAGACAAGAAACGGGTATCTAGTGTGTGTCCAGCATTACAATACCCATGCATATGTTCTTTAATGAAGCTATTATGAGAGCTAAGGAACAGGTTCATTCCAGAGTTTAGGAAAGGGAGGAATCCAGGTGGTGGCAAAATGAAGACTGTAGAATTTGAAACCTCAGAATTAACTTGTGCAGAGGTAAATGTGATTTCCTTAAGGAAATACACAGCTCTTCCAGTGTAAGGTAGTTACTCGGTATCAGTTAAGTGGAACCGAAAAGAAGTTGTGCAAAAATAATAATAGTCATAATTAAGGAAGAAACACTGTATTTATCAATTAACTTTGTTTTTCTTTGAATTTAGATAATACCTACTAGCTGAGATTAGGATAAAGGCTAAATGAGATAAAAAGGGTGCCAGGGGTCACCTGGGTGGCAAGGTCTGTTTAGGGTCTGACTCTTTGTTTCTGCTCCGGTCGTGATCTCAGAATCATGAAATTGAGCCTTGCTTGGGCTCTGTGCTCAATGGGAAAGTAGCTTGAGATTCTCTCTCCCTTTCCCTCTGCCCCTCCTGCTCATACTTGCGTGCTCATATGCTCTCTCTCAAATAAATAAATCTTTAAAAAAAAAACAAAAATGCCAGATGTGAAGGTGAACTGTAATGGGGTGGAAATGCCCTAAACAGAGACATATCTATCACCAACTTAAAGTGTGTTTACTGTTGAGCTGTGTATGTGAACATGTGAAGTGAGTGGTGTGATGGAGGAAATCCATACTGATAAAATCAGACAGGCTAGGGTATGGAGATCAATTCCATAATTTAGGTTAGAGAATAGTGTTTTTTTCTCTAGGATTACCTATTTTTATTAGAGAATTATTAAAGTCAGATAACATTTCAGATACAGTGTTTCTTTTATATACCTAAAATATATAAGCTATCCCTATCTAAAAGGAAAGATGTGTAGCTTTTCATGGGCGTCCAAAATAGAAGAGTAACGGAATTTTATTAGAAGCCAGAACAGGGGCACCTGGGTGGCTCAGTTGTTTAAGCGACTGCCTTCGGCTCAGGTCATGATCCCGGAGACTGGGGTTCGAGTCCCACATCGGGCTCCCTGCTCGGCGGGAGGCCTGCTTCTCCCTCTGTCACTCCCCCTGCTTGTGTTCCCTCTCTGGCTGTGTTTCTCTCTGTCAAATAAATAAATAAAATCTTATTATTTTTTTTTTTTTTACTGTGCTTTAAAAGATAACACATGGCAAGCTTCTCAGCTGCTGCTGTAAATGCTAAGGTTCAAATGCTGCATAAAAGGAACCCAGAACGGACAGCGATCTAATCTAGGGTTATATTATCATCCATCCAGAAACTCTGTTCTAGGGGGTACTGTCTGCTTTAACACTGCACTATGTGGTTGGGACTTTAAGCATATCTAACTGTGGAAATAATATAAAGTACTTATATTAAATATTTTTTTAAAGAATATAGATTCATGGATGGTAGGCTTGCTTTGAAGATCTCTGTAAAGATAATTTGGTACAAAAATATTTAAGCAACAGCATTTACCTGGCACATATTCAAAAATAAGTAGGCCTAACTTTATTAAGTCTCAGACATGCAAAATGGAAATTATGCATCAGTTGGTTGGCTTTTTAAATTAAAATGTGGTTTTTTAGGCCAACAAGGGAATCATTTTAATATCAAATTGGTATTTGATTTTATTAGATTGTGATTAGAAGACTAAAGAGTACAATATGGGTTAAGATTCAGATTAGTTTTGTTCTGTGAAAATGGAAGCTGTCTCTAAGTTAAATAACATTGGAGAATGAATATGAGGATTTTACTCCTTAGTTGATAATTGAAAGTCACAAGTACTTATTGTTTCCTACTCCTTGTTGTAGCTAAACAAAGTGAAATACTAGCATTCACTTGGTATAACTGTCCTGTTTATTGCCAAAATGTTTATTAATAAATAATTATTAAAACCACCTTTGCCATTAGTACGAGGAAGTTTTCAAGTACATGACAGATGATATGCTGGATAGCTTTAAATAAAAATGCCAGGTTAGACAACTTAATCTGCCACCTTTTTAAAAACATTGTAGATGAATAAATTTTGCTCAGGAAGTGCAAGTTGCATAGTAACATTTCTTGTTTTAGATCATTCCCATTAGAAATAGTAAGCTATTGAAGTAAAAGAAGTAACCTTTAACACACAAAATAAACTAAGGTGAATATAATGAAAAAAATAAGTGATTATGAAATACCATGTGAATGTGGGGCAGAACTTTCTAAGTCCTTATTCAACAATTTGTGAAGAATAACCTTTCTGTAAAGAGGAGACACATAAGAACAGAGGGCCAACCCATTAGGTCCTCAGGACACAGGGTATTTTGTGAATAGCTGTGAGTTGTTTAGTATTGATTTATGGTATTTGGGGCTGATATCTGTGACAAATAATCTTAATAAATTAATGAAATTATCGTACATTTATTTGAAAGGTCCCTTTAAATATACTTTTGTAAACTTCAGTGTTCCCAAATGGACTTTATGTGAAACTAATGAACTAATTAGGTCACTTCTAAATTTGAGATTTTTTTAAATCACAGGACAGATAGAATCAACCAGTGACTATCTTTACTAATTGATGGAAAAGGCAATGAATGTACCAAAAAACACTGGTTTTACACTAAGACCATCCATTTCATAGCCTGTTGCTTTTTATTTGCTTCTTAATTTTTAAAATTAAAAGATTTATATACAACAAAATTCATCCTCCCGAGGGTGGAACTGAGTTTTGACAGTTGCATATGGTCATGAAACCACCACCACAATGAAGATCTAGAACAGTCTTATCTCCTTCAAATATTCCATCATACCCTTTAAAAAAATTATTTATCGTGCTCTTTTGTAATCAGTCAGTCCCTCTCCACACCACCTGCTACTTCAGATTTATTTTCTGTCCCTATAGGCTTCCCTTTTCCAGAATGTCATATAGAATGATACATAGCCTTTTAAGTTAGCTTCTTTTTTTTGTTTCATGTTTTTACTTAAATTCGAATTAGTTGGGGTGCCTGGATGACTCAGTCAGTAAAGCGTCTGCCTTCAGCCCAGGTTATGATCCCAGGTTCCTCGGATTGAGCCCCACATTGGGCTTCTTGCTCAGCAGGGAGCCTGTTTCTCCTTCTGCCTGCTGCTCCCCCTGCTTGTGTGCATGCTCGCTCCCTCTCTCGCTGATAAATAAATAAAATCTTTAAAAAAAAATTCTAACTAGTTAATGTATAGTGTAATATTGGCTTCAGGAGTAGAATTTAATGATTCATATATATATATAATACCCAGTGCTTATCACATGTGCCCTCCTTAATACCAATCACTCATTTAGCCCATCCCCCCACCTCCCCTCCAGCAACCCTCAGTTTGTTCTCTGTCATTAAGAGTCCATTTTATAGTTTGCCTTCCTCTTTTTTTTCAAATCCCCCTTCCCCTGTGACCATCTCGTTTCTTAAATTCCACGTGAGTGAAATCATATGGTGTTTGTCTTTCTCTGACTTATTTCGCTTAGCATAATACACTCTATCTCCATCCACATTGTTGTAAATGCAAGATTTCATTATTTTGGTGGCTGAGTAATGTTCCATGCATATATATGGAATGTATATATGTATACACACACACACACATCCCACATCTTTTGGAGGACAAAGAGGCACAGGGAGAGAGAGAGAATCTTAAGCAGGTTCCGTGCCCACTGTGGAGCCCAAGGTGGGGCTGGATCTCAGAACCCTGAGACTGAAACCTGAGCTGAAACCAAGAGTTGAACACTTAACTGACTGAGCCACCCACAGGCCCCATACTACATCCATTCATCAGATGATGGACAGTTGTGCTCTTTCCATAATTTGGCTATTGTTGATGATTCTGCTATAAACATTGGAGTGCATGTGCCCCTTTGAATCAGTATTTTGTAACCTTTGGGTAAATATCTAGCTGTGCAATTGCTGGGGTCATAGGGTAGTTCTATTTTTATAAGCTGGCTTCTTTCTAATGCACATGTGAGTGTCCTTAGTTGTCCTTCTTATTGCTCAGTGTTATGCCCTTGCATGGATTTGCCACAGTTTGCTTATCCATTCACTAATTGAAGGATGAGTGGGTGTTTCCAGCTTTCAGTGATCATGAATAAAGCCCCTGTAAGCATTCCTGTACAGATTTTTGTGTGAATGTAAGTATTCATTTCACTTGGTTAAGTACCTGGGAGTATGATTGCAGGGTCATATGGAAGTACATGTTTAACTTTGTAAGAAACTTCCCTGGCTAGTGTTAGTATAAGTTTGTGGTAGATGCTGAATATAATCACAGATTACCACTCGTGGACAATGAGAGTTGATGATAATAGTTATACTTTATTTTAATTATCACTTACTAGCTGAAAATCATGTTAGGGTTTTCTGGATTTCATCCATAAACATTCAAAAGTGAATTCCATTATATCTTAATTTATTTTACGAAAGTGAATTTAATTTCTTTTTTTTTTTTTTTTTTTTTTAAAGATGTTATTTATTTATTTGACAGAGAGAAACACAGCCAGAGAGGGAACACAAGCAGGGGGAGTGAGAGAGGGAGAAGCAGGCTTCCTGCCAAGCAGGGAGCCCGATGTGGGACCCGATCCCCAGTCTCCAGGATCATGACCTGAGCCGAAAGCAGTCGCTCAACCAACTGAGCCACCCAGGCGCCCGTGAATTTAATTTCTTAAACGTTGTCATTTTACTAGTGTTGTTCGCCAAAATTTTTATCTCTTAAACCTTGTTTTCTCTTCTACAAAATGGGAATTACTATTTCCTACCTTACCTGTATTATTCCTTCTACAGAAGATTCTGTAAAAAAGTGATGAATTATAAATACCTTACAGTGAGGATTTAATGAAATGCTGCATGGAAAGTGCTTAGCAGGACCCAGTACAAAGTAAATGTTAACTATAAGAAAAAGGCTATTTGTTTGTTTGAAAACCAAACCTGAATTTATAGTTTAAATATTGCTATCAAAGCTAAGAATGCACAGAAGTTGGGACATTTTTATGACAGGGAAATGTTCTGTTTTTTACATTACTGAAATTTGCCAAGGTTAAGTGGTCTTGGAATCAAATATAGACAGTTTTCCTGCCACAGTGAAATTCAAACTCATGATGGAGTTTGCAAAGGAAATAAAAGACAATTTAGATTTCTTCTTTCTTCAACTCCTTTTCTCCATGTTTTTAATTATCCTTTTTAGATTAGTTGTAAAACCTATTCATGCCTAATATATAAACACATTTCTTTTATTAAGAATCAAGTTGATAGGGGCGCCTGGGTGGCTCAGTTGGTTAAGCGGCTGCCTTCGGTTCAGGTCATGATCCTGGAGACGCAGGATCGAGCCCCACATCAGGATCCCTGCTCGGTGGGAAGCCTGCTTCTCCCTCTCTCACTCCCCCTGCTTGTGTTCCCTCTCTGGCTGTGTTTCTCTCTGTCAAATAAATAAATAAAATCTTAAAAAAAAAAAAAAGAATCAAGTTGATAACCCCACTTCCTGAAGAGCAGGTGGCAGTTACTGTGAGACTCTTTTGAATGAATACATAGCCCCTCATATCTTATCCTGAACATTGCCCTACTGCCCTGACACTGAGCATTTCCTAAGCAGGTGCAAGTGAGCCAGAGCTTTAGGTCATAGGTGAGTGAGTCAAGACTCCAGACAGGCAAGTCTCTGCCCCTTTAGTTCTCCAAGTGTGGTCCCTGACATGCAGTCTCGGACCGGCCATGTCCGTGTCACATGGGAGCACGTTAAAAAGATACATTCTGAAGAGAAAAAAAAAAGATACATTCTGGAGCTCCACCACACACTGGTTGAATTCAACTCTGGAGATGGGATTAGGCAACGTATGTCTTAAAACACCATCCAGGTGATTCGATGCAGCCGGAGTATGGCAATGACTGTGTGTGGACACCCCGAAGAGGGGATTGGAGAGATTCTTTCCAACCATGAGGGTGATGTCTGTGTAACCTGTTACTTCACTGTGATTTTATAAATATCTTTCAGTGACATTTTCTAATATTTCAAGGGATCAGGAGTTTTTAAAGCACTTATTGAATGATATACACTTATAAAGATATATAAAATGAGTAATACATTAATTAAAAAATGTTCTGAAATAACCTTACACACTTATAAAGATATATAAAAATGAGTAATAGTATATCAGTTAAAAAGTATTCTGAAATAACCTATCAGATTTGGTTTCCTTAGGAAATCTGTGAGTAATATTTATTTGCCAAGCTCAATAAGCTGTGCTAAAATGGAAGGTCCAAGTGGCAGAATAACATTTGTGATCATTCAAAATGACATTTTTAACAACTTAAGCCTGTGAATCCTGGATCTGTAACCTCTTCAGTCCAAGGCATGGGCCCAGTTAAAGTGGAAACAAACAGCTTTCATGTTGGCTTTTTTAGAGCATTACTAATAGTTAAGGAATTAGTCAGTTTATAAACCATCCTATTCCCAAACGGATTTCTAGTTCACTGGGATCCTCCATGTGCCTCCGTTGTTGTTTATTTTACCGTAATAAATAGAAATCTGTCCATCTTCAGATACTTGGCCTCAGGAACAGCACTGCAGCAGCCCTTCCTCTGGGGAGGTGTGGCATATTATGCATGAGGTTGTCTTTGAGCAGTAAGGTCTGAGAATGCCCTGAAGGGAACAGTGCCCTGGTGGGGCTCCTGGCTGGTCCTGTGTGTGATCTCCAGTCTACCAGAGGCTTTAAAGCCAGGAGTCAGATTTTATCACATGAGCATTAAAAGAGTAAAGCCAAATATTTTATCAAACCCGAGTAGACTAATTATCAATATATGTGAAGTCATGTCCACTGACCAAGGTAAGTGGTTTCATTTTCTAGTGTATCTTTCTTAATGTTTTTGTAGAGGGTGTGTGGTCAGTTGATAATTCAGCATTCCGAGGGACATACCAGTGGCAGAGTGTGGTTTTGTTTCAATGTTAAGAATAAGGTTCATGTTATTTTTCAACTTTAATATTAAAATATGTACTATGGTCCAGGTTTTTGGCTCTTTCAAGAGGCGTCTTCTGGGTTCACAAAATACAAATTTGTTTAAGTTCTCTTTCTCTGACTCACTCTTACTAACATTAGAACAGTTTGAAAATTCAGTCAGCAAGGAGAGAAATGCAGAGAAAGCAAGCTAGAATTTTTTTTTTCCTTCTGTCTCTGGTGTGAACAAAGCTCACTAATGTTTACCACTAATGCCTCTCTAGAACTAGAACTACTGCATGGAAGGGCATTCTCTCCAAACAATCCCCACCACCCCAGTCTGCTCATTTGAATAAAGTTCAGGGGACTGAGTGTTCTGGGTTTTAAATATCAGATAACATTGTAGAGATAGGCATGGAATTGGTATTTCTAAATTGTTAGTGGTATTGAGCCCCTGTTGGTTCCTCCAGTATTCTAGAGAGCATATAAGTGGGAAATTGATTTTCAAAGAGGAATGAAATTCTACTGTGTGGTAGAAATATAATCATGTGACAGGAAATTTCTGCTAAAAATTTTTTAAGACTGAAATGGGTTCATTTTGTGTAGCTAATTTTCCCACTGTTTCCACATGAAGATAAACTCTCCTCAAGAATACATCCGGTGCTGAGCAAGATGAGTTGCACCTTACAACAGGTGGTCTTCATAGTTACCAAGATTCTCTTCCTTCTGATGTCACTCCTTCCTTCTTGTGGCCTTAGTGGGGGTTTACACTGAGTATAAGAAACCCCAGAGCAGGGCTGGTCGTAGAGCGGCAGCAAGGAAGTGAGGCTCCTCTCTGGAGCTGCACAGCCTTGGGCTGGCTCTGCTCCCAGCTTCCAGTAGCTGCTAGGGATGAAGGAGCCCAGTCCCCGCCTGCCCTGCTTCCTCCATCATCTGGGCGAAGCCTTGATTCCTTTGTGTGGGTTCCCCTCTTCCTGCATAAGTAAGTTCAGAGTTTGTGTCCTCTCTCCATGGTTTACTATCATATTCTAAATATGAAAATATTTTTTAAGTGATAAAAGGGAAGTATTTTCTTTCTCCATTACTGAAGTTCCCTCTTTGCTTGAAAATAGCTTCTGTCCCTTCTCATTCCATTGTCAAACAGTTAGGGATGCTTGGAGGGAATTGATAGTCCCTCCTGGAAGGCAGCTCTGAAATGGAGAAAGAACTGCTAGAATTTTCTGCTCTGATGGACATCTCCCTATAGTGAGTGACCACTGCTGAAATATGGGCTTCAGAATTTCCTTGTAAGGTTTTTAAACTGAAAAGACAGTAATGGAGCACTTCCTGCCCCCACCAGTGGTTTATTTTGTTGCTATTAGGTTGTCTAGGAAAACATTTTTATGCATACATATTTAGTGTACATGTTATTTTATAAAAGTTTTATCTGCTTTTAGTGACTGGAAGAAATTGTCCTTTTTAAAATCTGTACTTACAGGCAAACTCGCAGGGACATTAAAAAGTGATAAATAGTGTGATGAGCAGTCAGTAGGAAGTATTTTTTAATTTTGCAGGGATGATAATATGGTCCTCACTTCATAGTATCCAAAATATATATAACTTACATTGTGATCCAAGGGTACGATTTAAACTTTCCTAATTCTCCTTAGACACTAGACCACCCTTCATTCAAAAAATAAAAAGGCCTTTTCCTTGGTGCCTATAGACCTTCCTTATCCCTACTTCCTTTCTGATCTGCTCTCTGATAATTCTTACTCTCCCTGTTCTTTGTTGTTTATAAAATGGGGAGCCAATTTTTACTGGCCCGAAATATATTTTTAAAGGTCTTCACTCTGTAATTCTCTGTGTTGTGGTCTACCACAGTACCTGTAAGCCCTGTTTAGATCAGATACTTCTAAGATTATTCACCCTCTGCTAATTGACCAGGGGTCTGTAGTTGGTTGGTCCTATGTTGAAGCCACAGAAGGAAAATGCCTGTGAGGAGGAAAATAGTGTTAGCCTTGGAGGTTGGTCATTCTACATGTGGTTATTAAAACCTGGCCTGGGGAAAACCCCTATTCTCCTCTTAGGGAATGAATACAGACAAGATTTTATTTTTTTAAAAAAAGATTTTGTTTGAGAGAGAGATAGCAGGGCATGCTTTTGCAAGCACATGCATGAATTGGGGGTGGCAGAGGGAGAGGGAGAAGCAGACTCCCCGCTGAGCACAGAGCCCCACATGGAGCTTAATCCCAGGACCCTAAGAACACAGCCTGAGCTGAAATCAGATGCTTAACCGACTGAGCCACTGAGGTGCCCCCAAGATTTTTTTTTTAACTAAAGAAACCCCCCACTAAGTCAGTGTGGCCTTCTCCATGTCATTGTGTAGCAACTCTTATTTCTTAGGCTCTGGCCAAAGAACTTTGTCTTCATTCAGTCATTTTCCTCTTACATTCCATCTGTCAGCAAATCTTACTTTAAGAGACCTCAAACTGATCATGTTTTAACATCTCCCCTGATGCTTCCCTGGTTGAAACCACATTCAAGTTTTCCTTGGATTATTCCAATAACTTCTTATCTGTTCTTGACCTCCTGGACTCTGTTCTGCACCCAGCAGCCTGAGTCCTCCTTTAAAAATGGAAAACAGGGATGCCTAGGTGGCTCAGTTGGTTAAGCATCTGCCTTCAGCTCAGGTCCTGATCTCAGGGTCCTGGGATCAAGTCCCTCCTCCGCCTCCTTGCTCAGCAGGGAGTCTGCTTCTCCCTCTCCCTGCCTGGCCTGTGGTTGTGCTCTCTCTCTCTCTCTCTCTCTCTCTCTCTCTCTGACAAGTAAATAAATAAAATCTTTTTTAAAAAATGGAAAACAGATCACAGTCTGTCCTCTGCTTTACAGCTCTTGAGTGGATTCCCAGCTCGGTCAGAGGAGAAGCCCCTGTCCTGTCAGGGACAGAGCAGGCCCTTCCTGTCCTAACTCCAGCCTCTACCATTAACTCTGACCTCAATGCCAAATGTGCTCCCTGCTCATTCTTACCTATCCATGTTGCCTTTTATTTCTTTCTGAATATATCTACTGTGCTACTACTTTAGGACTTTTGTAGTTTTACCTTTTGCTTGAATGTTAATTCCTCAAGTAGTTGTGTGTCTCCTCTCTTCAGGTCCACTCAGCTGTCACCTGATTGGGAAGCTTTCCTTGAATTGCCCCACCCAACAGCCCTCTGTCTTCTTTATTCATCTTTGTTTTCTTCATAGCTCTTTATCTCATCTAGCATTTATATAAATGTGGTTTTTTAATTGTGGAGTTCACTGTTCTATCTCTAGGGCCTAGACCAGTGACTGATATATACTGGGTGTTTGTTAATATTTGTTATATGAATGAGTACATTTCTAATACTTGGACATTTTCTGTTAGGAAATTTAAAGCTAAATGAGCAGGCACACAGAGAAGTTAATAAATTATACATACATATTTGTAGTGTTCTCCATTTCTTCTCCTCAATTCACTTGCATAGAGTAAATATTCGGCTTATTAGTTTCTGGTCTTCCTTGTTAAGCAGAATCTGAGTAATAAGTGTCTTTCTGTTGGAAGTCTGGAGGCCAAGTTGATCACTGTTATAAAGAACAGAGCAAAAGGGAGAGTGACACTGAAGTCATGGATGGGCTCAATAAGTGGTTTTTGGATTATGAATTACAGGGCTCTGTTGCACAGAGAAGGTAGATGGGAAAGGGGTGTGAGACCAAGAAATCTGGGGAACCATTTGTCTGCATGGAGAAAATTATGGCAAGATGACAATAAAATGTTTAAGATGGGGGTGCCTGGGTGGCTCAGTTGGTTAAGCGATTGCTTTTGGCTAAGGTCATGATCCTGGAGACCCGGGATCGAGCCCCACATCGGGCTCCCTGCTCGGCAGGAAACCTGCTTTTCCCCCTCTCTGTCCCCCTGCTTGTCTTCCCTCTCTGGCTGTGTTTCTCTCTGTCAAATAAATTAAAAAAATCTTTAAAAAAAAATGTTTTAAGATGTTTTGTTACATATTAAGGATGTGCTTACCACACTTTTTTTTTCTTTTTTTTTTTTTTTTTACTCCTGCATTTAAGGGGCACTTAACTTTGAAATTTTCCCATAGGAGGGAAATGGGAAACGAATGAAGATAAAATGTAACAATCTAGAAATGTTCCCGCTTAATAAGTTCTTGTAAAGCTTAATTTAAAGGATAAAAACCCAATTCATCAAGTAAAGTGTGAGAATTATTTATGTGTTTATACTTCATCCAGTTTCTTTCCCAATTCATCTGGATAATTGGAAATTGACCCACATTTTAAAACTTATAACCAGCAGTTAAATTCTATGAACTCTTATTTGCTATATGATAATATATTTTTTCTGAGTAATAAAAATGATGCATTGTTGGGTTACTTCTTACAAATATGAAATCTATTTTGAATATAATAAAAAGGTATATAAAGCTTGAAAGTGATTATTTTTGTGACTTTGTAAATGTAAACCTCCAAATCACTACTGAACTGGTGAAGTTACCAATTTATATAGAATATCACCAGTTTTTTCTTTTAACGTTGCCCAATAAAATTTTTTCTTGATTTACTTCTATCAGAGTTGCTAATTTAGAATGGAAAATAGCAAAATAGAGAATGAAATTATTAGCAAAGAAGATATTTTTTGTACTTCTTTAGTCTAAAATTCATTAACTTATTTAGATACAGGACATGCTTAGAGACAGGGACTATAACTGTACAGTAGCCCCCCTTCATCCCTGGTTTCACAAGCAGATGATCCTTCTGATGTGTCGTCAGAAGGTCAGTAGTAGCCTAACAGTATGTCATAATACCTGTGTCATTCACCTCACATCAGCTCATCATGCAAGGATTTTATCAACCCACATCATCACAAGAAGAAGGGTGAATATGGAACAATAAGGTATTTTGAGAGACAGAGTGAGTGCACTCACATAACTTAGTATAGTATGTTATAATTGTTCTATCTCATTATTGCTAATCTGTAACTCCGCCTAATGTATCAAATAAACCTTATCATAGGTATGTATGCATAGGAAAAAGAGTAAATGTAGAATTCAGTACCATTTGCAGTTCCAGGCATCCACCTAAGGTCTTAACATATCCCCTGTGGATAAGGACGGGGATGGGACAGGGAACTACTGTATTCACTAGACCCAGTTCTTTTTTTTTTTTTTTAGATTTTATCTTATTTATTTGACAGAGAGAGCAAGAGAGTACAAGCAGGGGGGGAAGCAGGCTCCTCATTGAGCAGGGAGTCCAATGTGGGCTGCATCCCCGAACCCCAGGATCATGACCTGAGCTGAAGGCAGACGCTTATCTGACTGAACCAGTCAATTACCCCACACTAGACCGAGTTCCAAAACCTTTTAATATTCCTGCCTTCAAGGAAGTATGTCTCCAACGGATAAAAGCGGTGACTCTACCTGAGAGATGTAATAGTTTAGATACGAAATATGTGTTTGGAGAACAGAGGAGGAACAACTGACTGATTCAAGGATAGTTCCTCAAAAAAGTGACATTGGAACTAGATTAATATGATGAAAGACTTTCAGGCTAAGGGAGCCAACATAGGCAAAAAACAGAGACATAGGAAAAGAATGTAATTATGTTCCAGGAATGAAGAAGAGAGGAATGTGGCTAGAGTGCTGCGTTGTGTGTGGCTGTGAGTAGACAGACCTGAAAGCTTTACAGTAGACTGATGTCTAATGCTGAGATGTCTGATGGTGAATAGTCTTTTATGCAAATTAGAGTTTTTTTTCCTATGGGTCTTGCAACCCTGTTAAAGGATTTTTAAATAAGGGGTGGAATAAGATTGGTTATATCATGGAGTGAATAAAATAAACTTTTTCTTTGTAGGAACAATCCTCTTAGACATAACTAAATATGACATATAATGCAATTTTAAAATTCAGAATTAGAAAAGTGGTTATACTTGATAATTGGCTTACTTTTCTTCCTTCCTCTGTCAGCCGGGGGGGGGGGGGAGGAAATAATAGAAAAGCTAGATGGAATATTTGCTTTTTAATTTTTGCATGAGTGAAACAATCCCCTACACTGTTAAAAGCTGAACACACAATGCTATTGTGCTCTTGTTCTAGAACCCAGCCAGGGAAAAATATGAGGCCATGAGGCCTGCTGGTCTGATTACATAGAAGGGAAAGCAAATATCTAACTTGTTAAGCTGTTAAATATTAAATTTTTAGTTAAATGGTATTTATATTAATGTTTGTCTCAAAAGAAAGGGTAGCCAAATAAAAAAGTGGGTTGGGATAGATTAGAAACGGTCTCCAGACCTCTTTGTAGAAAGTCACCTACCTCATCAGATTTTTAAAAAATTGCCACTCTTCAAATAGAAGTATTGAGGTCCACATACTACTCACTTGTGACCCATAGCTAAGCAATGACACTAGAGCAGTAAAAATTCTCTAATTTATAAAGGTAAGTAACTTTCTCATAGTCACAAAGTAAATAATCATGTCAAAACTTTGGCCTTTTACTAATCTACCCTCTTTTCTCTTAGGAAAAAAAATGCACTTCCCAGATAAACATTAGCCTTGTTTCCCACAGCAGGTCTGGCTGGTCTTGGACTATAGTGATTGTATTGGTGTGTTTAAATAAGTAGTTTTCAGGATGAAGGACTTGCTGGCCCCAAGGAGCTTTTCCTATTTTGTAGAGTTCTTTTTTTTTTTTTTTTTTATTTCTTTGAGAGAGAGAAAGAGCACAAGCAGGGAGAAGGGAAGGGAGAAAGAGAAGCAGACTCCCTGCAGATGGGGAGCCCGATGCAGGGCTCCATCCCAAGACCCTGGAACCATAACCGACTGAGCTGCCCAGGTGCCCTGGTAGAGTTCGTTTTTAATCCATGATTGCTATGAAGCTAAATTTAGGTTTGAAAAGTGAATTAACAGTCTCAATAACAGCAAAACAAAGTGTAGGAAGGCCGTGGGCTGACAAGTAGAAGTTTGCCAGTAATCTTAAGGAAGCAATGCGAAATAGGCAGAAATTTACAGATACCAGTTAATACAGAGTGTTAGGCTGGAAGGTTTTAGCTGCTGAAAATCAGGTTTAGAGAAATCAAGTTCAGAAAAGCAGGTACAACTTAAAATAATCAAAGTCAGGAAGGATTTGGTTATGACAATGATGTATATGTGTGTGAAAAACAGTAGTCAGTTTTTGGTAGCTCATGATTAAGATAATTAGCAATTCTGTTTGCTCTTAGCAACATCCTTGTCAAACCTTATGCAACACTGGCCAGTTTGATTTTCTTCTGCTTCTGGATCTGCAGATAAATTTATTGTGAATAAATGGAAAATAGTTTGGCAGTGGGTAGAAGGAAGAGGAAAAGCCAAGATTCTGGTTAATTTATAAACCAGACATCTTGAATAAATGAGTTGGCTATAGCCTTAGAAAAAAACAACTTTATTTTGCCCTTCAAGTTCTTTTCTTACATCTGTTTTTATTTCAGAGTTTTTGAAGTCAATAGACTTTAAATTTTATTGTTTTAGAAGTCTCCATTCATAGCAGGGCTTTCCATACTTGTCCAGAAATAATCTCCCTCTTTTGAATTCTCCAGGCTTCTAATTGATACCTTTTCAAATGTGCAGAGGATGTCTAGATTTTTGGTTTTTTGTAGTAGTGGATTTTTTTAAAATGTTATTTATTTTAGAGCACATGCGCGCGCAAAGAGTGGGGAGGGAGAGAGTGAGAGAGAATCTCAGGCAGAGACCCCATGCTGAGCACAGAGCCCGTCACAGGGCTCAATCCCATGACTCCAAGATCACAATCCAAACTGCAACCAAGAATCAGATGCTGACTGTGCCACCTAGGTGCTGCTCAGTAGTAGGTTCTAAAATCAGATAATTTTACATTATCTACCACATAGGAAAGAGGACCTCATTCTTGAGATTTGTTTTTGGGTGTGCCTTAAATAACCAGTTGATGCTCTGAACCTAAATAATTTCTATTAAAATTTCATTAACTCTTCATGATATCTCCATTTTATGACATAATTTTGGTGGAACTTTAGCTTTGCAGCTAAAAATTTAAAAAATTCATTTCATACAGCTTCCACTGAAAGGGCCTGTTATAGTATCAGAAACTGGCTCTTAACCTTGACTGCACCTTGCAATCACTTTAAAACACAGATACCTTGGGGCACCTGGGTGGCTCAGTTGATTGAGCATTGGCCTTTGGCTTGGGTCGTGATCCCAGGGTCCTGGGATCAAGCCCCCAGTTAGGCTCACTGCTCAGTGGAGAGTCTTCTTCTCCTTCTGCCCCTCCCCTACACTCAATGCTTGCTCGCTTGCTCACTCTCAAACAAATAAAATCTTTAAAAAATAAAAAAGTAAGACCTAGAAACCTGGAACCTCTCCCAGTGATAACATTGACTTGGGATTCAGTGCAGGTATTGCAGTTTTCGTTTTTTAAAGCTCCAAAGGTGATTGAGCACTATTGACCAAGAGTATGACCTATTGGCTTATTGGTTCACATGCAGTAGATAGCTGGGGAAGATAATTTTTACTAAAAATATTAGGAAGGCAACTGAATGACTAGCGTAGTAGGTATGTGGTGTTTAGATCAATAAGAAAGTAAAGATCATATTATGTAACCCTATTAGTTTACCCAGAGTCATCTGTATGCCCAGATGTGCTAGATAAGCTGTGTTAGATCAACTGTGCCATGATGCTGTTAATGAGTTTCCTGAAACCTAGAAGTTTCTACTCAAAGAGGTCACATTGCTAGCTGAGGACAGAACCAAGAATGATTCTGGAAAATTGTAGTGTGAACATAACATAGTGCTATAAGAATAATAGAGTTGTTATATAGCACTTACACCACTAATCCATGGTTGGTTGACTTGATTCTTTTTTTTTTTTTTAAGATTTTATTTATTTATTTGACAGAGAGAGAGATCACAAGCAGGCAGAGAGAGAGGAGGAAGCAGGCCCCCTGTTGAGCAGAGAGCCTGATGTGGGCCTTGATCCCAGGACCCTGAGATCATGACCTGAGCTGAAGGCAGAGGCTTTCACCCACTGAGCCACCCCGGCGCCCATGTTGACTTGATTCTTTAGCTCAAGGTCTGCAAACCTTTTCTGCAAAGAGCCAGATCTGTACATATTTTAGGCTTTGCAGAACACAGGGCTTCTGTCACAGCTACTCACTTCTGCCCATTTAGTGATAAAGCATCACAACACAATATGTAGAAGAATGAGTGTGGCTATATTTCAGAAAAACACTATGGACAAAAATAAGTGGTGGGCCAGATTTGCTCTGTGAGCTGTGGATTGCAGACCTTGAGTTCAGGTATATTTTAATTGGCCCATTGAGGGACTTGTGGGCTGTAGCTTGTAGCCCCCTGATTCAGGGGCATTTTAAACTTCCTACTTGAGAGCAGGATGAGGATCTTAGTGATCCTAAACACTGGTAACTCCACTGGCACTCATGATCCTGTCTCGGTGCCTTCTCTTCCAAGGCACTAAGTACATACTTACTGAATTAATGTATACATGCAACTTTCAACTTTTTTTCTGTTATCTTCGACTAACCTATGTAACCAGTCTTCCAGCAGGGGAAACAGTTGGCACATATGCCAGCTGTGGAGAAGAAATGCACTCTGTTCTTTGAAGTCTGTGGCAGGCTGTAATTGCTGGGTTTGGTAGACTTGAGGTGAATAGAGATCTGATTTGCTCTGAGGCCATGTATTATCCTAATTTCTTAAAGCAGATTCTAAGACTTTATTTCTATAAAAGTATTTCTTTTTTAAAAACTTAAATTCACATTAGTTAACAGATAGCATTATTATTAGTTTCAGGGGTAGAATTTAGTGATTCATCACTTGAATGTAACACCCAGTGCTCATTACATCAAGTGCCCTCCTCATTGCCCGTCACCCATTTAGCCCATCCCCCGACCCACCTCCCCTCCAGCTACCCTTAGTTTGTTTCCTGTAGTTCAGAGTCCCTTATTATTGGCCTCCCTCTCTGTTTTTATCTTATTTTTCATTCCCTTTCCCCATGTTCATTAGTTTTGTTTCTTAAATTCCATATATGAGTGAAATCATGGTATTTGTCTTTCTCTGACTTAATTTGCTTAGCATAATATTCTTTAAAAAGTACTTCTTGGGCACCTGGGTGGCTCAGTGGGTTAAAGCCTCTGCTTTCGGCTCAGGCAGGGTCCTGGGATCGAGGCCCACATCGGGTTTTCTGCTCGGCAGGGAGCCTGCTTCCTTCTCTCTCTCTGCCTGCCTCTCTGCCTGCTTGTGATCTCTCTTTCTGTCAAATAAAATAAAATCTTAAAAAAAAAATATTTCTTAAAGTTGGTTTTGTAATAACTAGGGTGTTGTTAGTGATTAAAGAGTACATTTAGTTTCTTGAAACAATATTTCAATTCATTTGGATTTAGGATCTCTATCGTGCGTGTATGTGGGGAGTGCAGTCTTTGGCAAAACAGAGTAAATCCACTTCAGACCCTAAGTCCTTTTGCAGCACAAAACACAGATGGACCTGACCCTGGTTGTGGTGGAAGGAGCACTGCCCTTGGAATCCAAAGCCCTGGTCTGACTCTTGGTTTTACCACTATTTACCAATTACCTTACTAGAACATGGAGATCTCTATCCAACATGCTTCTCTTAATGCTGAAGATGAGAAGTGGTGTGACATATGTGAAAATGCCTCATGAGGTCTTTCCTAGCCTCTCCTTGCAGAGGCTGAGTCAAGTGTAGGGGCCCCAAGCTGGCTAGGACTGAACTGTCATGGAACTGGTCCTCAAAGAAAATGTGTCAAAGTATGTAATGGAGAGGCCTTCTTGGCCTCAGCAAAAGATGAGAAATCTCAAAAATTGAAGGGCAAGTGAGAAGGAGGTCAAAGGGAAGAGTCAGAGAAGTTTGGAACTCTGTCTTGATCTGTTTAGTTACTCCAAATCAGAATTCACATTCTTAACCTAATATGTCTTAAGTGGGATTTCTTGAAGCTCCTGGCTACCCAGTGCTGGCTGAAAGAGAGGCATAGGATCAAGGCACATAGCTGGAATATAACAGATGTAATCACTTGATGATCTTCTGCGTGAAAGCCCAAGAATTATGAGCTAGAGTCCTTGTCCAGAGGGTATTTGCAAACTGTATGTAGATGTGACCTCTGACATCAGCCTACTGACTTACCACCACCTCGATCTGCCTCCATTTACCACCTTCATAATGGACACAACAGTGCCTGCCTGCCTTTATCTCATTAAATTCTTGAGTGAGGTAAATGAAACGATGTATGTGAAGTGCTTCACATTCTGCATACTTGGCTCAGAGTAAACAATCAACAATGTTGTTATGTTTTATTACTACTGTGGCTAACAGTAGCAAATCTGTTGTATACTGGGTAAGTTTTAAAGCATTAGGGAATCCTAAGTTATAATTGTCAATATTTTTGTGACATTCAGGGAAATAATATTTGTATGTTGCTGAAGAATATGTCTCTTAGCATCAATTTATCCCTGTCTGAAGCTATGCATTTTACTGCATTTATCCAAATGCCTTTTGGCATCTAGAGAACAAATCAGTTGAGAAAAGCCATTTTGAAAACTAGTTTTTTCCAGGGAGCATAAGCCTATTCTAATTCCCTGTTGGTATATGGGTTATAAGTCTTCAGGAAGAAGTCACCCTTCCTGTCAATTGCATTTTTTTTTAAGGTTTTATTTATTTATCTGACAGAGACAGAGAGAGAGAAAGGGAACACAAGCTGGGGGAGTGAGAAGTGGAGAAGCAGGCTTCCCGCTAAGCAGGGAGCCAGATAGGGGCTTAATCCCAGGACCCCGGGATCATGACCCAAGCCGAGCTGAAGGCAGACACTTACCAACTGAGCCTCCCAGGTACCCTCAAACACATTGTTTTACCTGATCTTGGGATTTAAACCCCAGGGAGGTCACAGAGCAAAGGAGTAGTTTGATCTGTTTGTGACTCAGCAGTAAAGGCAAATGATGTGCTTTTATATTCACGGGTCTTAGGATAGTTTTCTCAATGAAATAAAACTGTCTACATTATTCTACGATTGCTCTTCTCTGCATGGTTAATTATTGTAATACTTTACATCCTATGTTATAACTACTTTGAAGGGGAAAAAAGTCCCTTTGGAGATTTTTCTGTTTGCTAAGTTTCAAGTCTGCTAGGCTGTGGGATTTTCCAGGTGAGAGGAGGAGACTCGTGGAGAGAAAGTGTACTGGCAGAATTAGAGAACTGTGATCTCACTTGGGCTCTAAAACTCGTTTTAGACTACGGCGCTCAAACATCCAGGGCCTGCCGCTAGTGCTGTGTTGTGCCAAGTGGGATTGTGCAGCTTCCACCCTGGGGGCAGCAGCATCTCCTCTAAGAGCCTGGGGCAGGTTAGAGATTCAGCTCAGTTTGAGTCAAGGTCATCAGGGCAGCCAAAACGAGGGCGAAGTCCCGAACAGATAGATGCCAGTAATGGAGCTGGGGCCCTGTGGGGGAATAGCCAAGACTTAGCTGTCAGAAGGCAGGAAGGATCCTAGGGCAGCTTCTCCCAAAAATGTGTTCCAAGACACATTAGCCCCATGGGATGCTGACTTATAATCTATGATGTCAGGTTTTCCTGGACATATACTGGGTTCAAAGTCAAACAGGTTTTTCTACTTTAGGGCTTTTTGTAGCCTCTAAACATACCCAATGGTATCATGGGAATACAAGGTAAAGCTGAAAAATTTGGCAGGTCACTAGTATTTCACACAGAATCGTTTGTGTTGGGGATAGTGGGGGGTGGAGTGGATGAGAGGGGGTGGGGGCATGATTCCCAGAGATCCTGTTGCCAGAGTAGAGTTTCCCAGAACACACTTTGAGAGAGGCAGCCCTAGAGTATGTGGCAGGTGCTATGAAGTTTGCTGTGGTTTTTGCCTGGGCTCTTGAATGGCCTGCTGAACCCTGTGGGGTCCTGAAGGAACCGGCCAATACCCAAAACATGTTTGCGAGGCTCTCAGTAACTGCTCTTTTTTCCTCCTTCTAGCCTCATCACTTGACTGATATTTGTTATTTCTATTAATAAAATTAAGGAAATTAGTCCTTCTTATACAAAAAGGCTAAGTGATATAACCCATAATTACTGAGACCAAAAACAACAGTAAGAAAAAAATAGGTCAGAACTTCTGTCAGTTGGCCCTGCCTCCGGCATACAGGCCTATCCTGCTCCCTCAAATGGCAACGAAATGCTGTTTTTTTTAAAGGTATCAAAGGGAATACATTTGAAAATTTTTACAGTGAGTTTGAAAAACGAGGCAGATGGAGTGTTTAGGAATGGCTGAACTTGAGTATCAGAGCATACTATTCATTCGGGCACTCCCACAGCCTTCTGAAACTTAACACACAGCTACATCCTTGCATTCTTACTTAAAATGAAAGGCGCTGTTTCCTTGTCACATTAGACAAGAACCTGAGCAAGCATCATCTTGTACTCCTCTCTGTTCTTCTCTTCTTCAGCCAGACCCCTACCTTTGCTGCCCCCAGGATGTCTCACCAGGTGCTCCTCTCCTCTTCAGCCTCTGCCATGGGCATGGTGCAGGTACTTAACCTGTGCTCAGACCTTTGCAGGGGGATGAGGGAATCGGGGGAAGGCAAGCATTCCAGATACCCATGGAATTGTACACATCTCCTTTCTCTTGTTAATCATTAATTACATGAGGGTAAGGATTATGGTTTTATTTGTTCTCCTGTCCCCAGTAGTCCGCAGAGGCCCAGGGCACTTTTAATTAGGGAGTTATCAGTACATTTAAGTAGAGACGGAAAGAAAAAACAAAGAATGAAACGAAGTAGAAACTTGATAGTTTCTGTTAATCCCGTTGCGGTTGATCATTAGATATTTCCATTGCTGACAGAACGTTTGTATCTCGGAGGCATAAACACGAGACCTGTTAAAATTAAATACCGAATTTCTTTAAGTGGTCATAAGTACTTAAATATGCTTTTCAGAAAATTATCAGATTCATTGTCAAAACAGCAGTTATGATGTCAGATGGAGGAAAATGAAAAAAGGTTTATGATGGAGTCCAGGACACATATTTGCAATCATGGTAAAGGGTGAAGGGTAATGATTAAATTATGTGGGATTAAAATTATCTGCAGTAAATTCTCTATAGCAAATGTCAGACATCCTTTTATCATTACTGATGCTGTTATCTTTATTGAATAAAGGTTCATGTTTGTAGCAGGCCATGTACTTATTGACTAATTATTGTATTAATTTGCAAAAGAGTCATTGTGGGGCTTGAATTGATCTAAAATGGTTTATTGGGCATCCCTGGAAGTAGCAGAGGGATTGGGCACTGAGGCACATGACAGGTGCTGAGAAAGTAAGCCAGTATGAGCAAGTGCTGGGTGGTAAATCAAAAGTTAGGCAGTGGTCACGGCAAATACAGCAAAGCAGGCAGAGAAGGAGGCAAGCGGGGAGGGCCTGAAGAAGCTGGAGGGAGGAGAGAGACAAAGGATCTGGTTCCCTGATCTACTACCCTGACATCCTATAGCACTGAGTATTCAAGGGGAGGGAGAAATTTTCCTCTGTCTAAGGTTCTTCTAGCTGGACTAATTATTCAGTTTACATGAGATGGATTAACTGGAGAAAAACTGGAGATGGATTTACAGAGGTCCAATAATAAATTGAGGCCTAAAGGAATGATCAAGGCAGGCAGGTTTTATACTTCTTAGGCAAAGAGATAATAGTGAGGAATTGATAGGACAAGGAAAACTTCAGAATTCCATACTTAGTGAGCTCCCAACAGAAGTTGGGCTGAGGTAGTCGATTAGTAAGAAGTCACCAGGGTTGTTTGTGCAGCCTTTCAGCTCTAAATTCCCTATCTTTATCATTAATCTATCTCTACCTCATAGACAGGGAGAGGTACCTTCCACACAGAAGCTGTGTTTTCTGCTTTCAAGAAGACAGAGGAGGATCTGCATGTCCTTGCACAAGCTGTCTCTTAAGTAATTTTTATTTGAAAAAATCAGCTATTGCAGGGTGTTTAGATAAATCTAAGGCCCAGTTTAATCCACCTGGTTACGCTGTGCAGTAAGAAGAAGGAACTAAGAAATGAGTGTTATTATAAATTGAAAACAATCAATCAGATAAAGCACAGCCCCTCTTGTAAATCTAGGTGGTGTGAACTAAAACCACCCTTTGCAAGTAGGCAAAAAAAACCACATGTAATTGATTGTGGTTTCTGTTTACTCCCACCTTCTGCTCTAGTCAACTGCAGACAGAATAATCTTTGTGCTTTAAATAGCCAGAGCTTTCTGTAATCTTGACCAACATTCTTTTTTTTAAAAAGATTTTAGGCGGGAAGCCTGCTTCTCCCTCTCTCACTCCCCCTGCTTGTGTTCCCTCTCTGGCTGTGTTTCTCTCTGTCAAATAAATAAAATCTTTATTAAAAAAAAAAAAGATTTTATTTATTTATTTATTTATTTATTTATTTATTTATTTATTTATTTATTGTTTTTAAACATTTTGTTCATTTATTTAACGGAAACACAGCCAGAGAAGGAACACAAGCAGGGGGAGTGAGAGAGGGAGAAGCAGGCTTCCTGCCGAGCAGGGAGCCCGATGCGGGACTCGATTCCTGGTCTCCAGGATCATGACCCGAGCCAAAGGCAGAGGCTTTAACCCACTGAGCACCCGAGCAGTTGTTTAACTAACTGAGCCACCCAGGCTCCCCAAGATTTTATTTATTTATTTGACAGAGATCACAAGTAGGTAGAGAGGCAGACAGAGAGAGAGGAGGAAGCAGGCTCCCCGCTGAGCAGAGAGCTCGATGTGGGCCTCGATCCCAGGACCCTGGGATCATGACCTGAGCCGAAGGCAGAGGCTTTAACCCACTGAGCCACTCAGGCACCCTTGACCAACGTTCTTAGTTGAGTAACCTCCATCAGTGCATGGTTTTAGGGGTGGAAAAACTACGTCTGGCTCCCTTCCTGATGTAGGGGGATGCTGGAGGAAGTGGCTCCCTCTACTTGTCTCTATGATCATACAGTGCCAAGGGCACAGCAGAACTGTCCCAGCACCAATGCAGAAGTCATCATGGAATTTGTACTTTGAACACACCTGTGAAAGGATTCATGGGACCTAACAAATGGTCACACTGAAATGAAGAAACAGATTCAGACGCCTAATGCCAACATCTAAATTGTAGTGATAAAATGTAGTCAGCAACATAACAGGCACTCTGGCCATAGGCTTCATCCTACTCAAAACTGGCATTTTAACAAGCTTAGTGTGGTTTATTTCAATTCACCTAACAGAATTCTAACTTCTAAGGGAGCAGACAGTAGCATTCTTTAGAAATGTTATCTTTTTCATTCCTTATGCATAGCAAAAAAAGAAAACATTCAGTAAATATAAAGCGTATTTCAGGAACACAAATATTTCTATTTAGAAAACAAATTATCTTTGTGTCTTTAGAGGCCATACGTTTCTTTGATCTCATTGCATTCATGCAATATTGCATTTGATTAAGAAAAATACAGTAGTCAACGATTACCTTTTTACACATTTTATTTGTGCTCATCCAGCTATGGGACCTTGAATAATATTGACTGTCTACGGTTACATACCTTCAAGGCTTATTTTGAATTCATACTGCTTTTGAACTTTAAAGCCCTCAAGCAGTCTGCTTTCTCTGATGGTATAAAATTCTGTAATTTTAGGGTCATCTGATGAGGTCTGAGACATGGGCAGCCTCTATTGTTAGTGACTGTGATAAATGTAAATAAGATTACAGATTATGATGGATGGAAACATTTGAGTCAGTTGCTGGGATTTTTAACTGCTGCTGTTTTTTATCAGGACATCTGGATAGTTACACAATTCCAGATGTTTAGAAATCTGTGGGGTTGTGAGAAACATTACTTGGGTAAAAGGTTTTTTGTCAATACTTAGAATTTGTGTAGAAATGACCTTGAATGTTTTAAAATTTAGAAAAGAATGGAAATGTTTGAAATTTTATGTAGAATTTGTCTTTCAGATAGGTATATATCTACTTATTGTTGAAATTTAGAAAACATCTCTCATGGGGATGCCTGGGTGGCTTAGTTGGTTAAGCATCTACCTTTGGATCATGGAATCAAGTCCTGCATCAGGCTCCTTGCTCAGCGGGGATCCTGCTTCTCCCTCTGCCTGAGGCTCCCTCTACTAGTGCTCTGTCTCTCTCCTGTCTCTCTCTCTCTCAAATAAATAAAATGTAAAAAAAAAATTTAAAAAGGAAACCTCTTTCATGAAAGGCAAATAAAGGTAGGCAAATGAAAAGAAACTTGCTTAAGGTCTCTCGTTCATTTGTTCAAAACTATTTATTGAGCATCTACTGTGTGGCAGGTGATGTTCCTGGGATACATCAGAACAAAGGATACTGCCTTCTCAGAGCTGACATTCTAACCAGGGTACACAGAAAATAAATAAATATGGTATTGATTTAATTTTATTGAAGTATAGCTAATATACAACATACTAGTTTCAGATTATAGCATATCTCAATATTTGTATACATTGCAAAATAATCACCACAGTAAGTCTAGTTACCGTCCCTAACCAGCATTACAATTATTTTTTCTTTTGATAAGAACTTTTAAGATTTTACTTTCTTACCTTTTAACTTTGCAATACATTATTGCCTGTAGTTACTGTACTGTGCATTACAATCCCATGACTTATTTTAGAGCTGGAAGCTTGTACCTCTTGACTCTCTTCACCTTTTTACTCCACCAATCTACCCCTTTTCCCTCTGGCAACCACCAAAATGTTGTTCTCTATGTATGAGTTTTATTTGTTCGGTTGTTTATTAGATTCCACATATAAATAATACATATTTGTCTTTGACTTATTTCACTTAGCATAATACCTTCAAGGTCCACCCGTATTGTCATAAATGACAAGTTTTTTTTTTTTTAAGTTTTTCTCTGACAGTTTTGTAGTCTAATAGTCTTAATATTTTTTTTAAGATTTTATTTATTTATTTGACAGAGAGAGAGATCACAAGCAGGCAGAGATGCAGGCAGAGGGAGAGGAGGAAGCAGGCTCCCCGCTGAACAGAGAGCCCAATGCGGGCCTCGATCCCAGGACCCTGAGATCATGACCTGAGCCGAACGCAGGGGCTTTAAGCCACTGAGCCACCCAGATGCCCAAGATTTCATTTTTTTAAATGATAATTAGTATTCCATTGTGTATATATGTATATAATATATATACATATATAACTATATATATGTATACACACAACACATTTTCTTTATCCATTCATCCAATAATGACCATTTAGTTTGTTTCCAGGTTTTGGCTGTTGTAAATAATCCTACAATGAAATAGGGGTACATATATCTTTTCAAATTAGTGTATTCATTTTCTTTGGGTGCTGGAATTGCTGGATCATATGGTAGCTTATTTTTAATTTTTGAGGGCCTTCCATACTGTTTTCCATAGGTGCTGCACAAATTTACATTCCCATCAGTAGGGCTCAAGGGTTCACTTTTCTCCACATCCTTGCCAACCCTTGTTGCTTCTTGTCCTTTGGATACTAGCCAATACGACAGATGTGAGATGATAGCTCATTGTGGTTTTGATTCGTATTCCCTGATGATTAGTGATGTTGAGCATCTTTTCGTGTGTCTGTTGGCCATCTTTGTGTCTTCTTTGGAAAAATGTGTATGCAGAACTTTTGCCCCCTTTTTAACTGCATTGGTTTTTTAATTGAGTTATAGGAGTTTTTTTTGTATATTTTGTTAATAACCCCTCATTGGATATATGATTTGTAAAAGTCTTCTATTCAGTAAGTTACTTTTTAAATTCTTTTTGATGGTTTTCTTCATTGTGCAGAAGCCTTTAGTTTGATATAGTTCTTTGTTAATTTTTACTTTTGTTGCCATTGCCTTTGGTGTTAGATTCCTCCTCCCCCACAAAAAAAAAAAAAAACAACAAAAAACAAAAACTGAAAAACCAAAAACAAGACCAATGTTAAGGAGCTTACCACTTATGTTTTCTTTTAGGAGTTTTATGGCTTCAGGTCTTTAATCCATTCTGAGTTAATTTTAGTGTATGGTGTAAAAGTGGTCCAGTTTCATTCTTTTGCATGTGGCTGTCCAGTTTTCCCAACACCATTTATTGAAGAGACTGTCCTCTTCTCACTGTATATTCTTGGTTCCTTTGTCATAAATCAATTGACAGTATATACATGAGTTTGTTTCTGGGCTCTCCATTCTGTTCCATTGATCTATGTGTCTTGTTTTTATGCTAATACTGTGCTGTTATGATTCCTATAGCTTTGTAACATAGTTTGAAATCAGGGAATGGTATGCTTCCATCTTTGTCCCTCTTTTTTAAGATGTCTTTGACTCTTCAGGATCCCTTTTGATTCCATACAAATTTTAGGATTGATTATTGTTCTTCTGTGAGCAATACCATTGGAAATTTTGATAGGAATTACATTGAATCTGTAGATTATTTTAGGTAGATGGACATTTTAGCTATTAGTTTTTTTAATCCATGAATACAGAATACCTTTCTATTTATTTGCACCTTTTTCTATTTCATCAGTATCTTACAGTTTTCAGTGAACAAGTCTTTCATCTCCTTGGTTAAGCTCATTATGGTTTTATTCTTTTTGATGCAACTGTAAGTGGGATTGTTTTCTTAATCTCTCTTTCTGATGGTTTGCTGTTACTGTTTAAAAATGTAACAGATTTTTGGGGTGCCTGGATGGCTCAGTCGTTAAGTGTCTGCCTTGGATTCAGGTCATGATCCCGGAGCCCCAGGATCGAACCCTGTGTAGGGCTCCCTGCTTGGCGGGAAACCTGCTTCTCTCTCTCTCCCCCACCCTGCGTTTGTGTTCCCTCTCTAGTTATGTTTCTCTCTGTTAAATAAATAAATAAAATCTTAAAAATAAATAAAAAAGAAAAATGAACATATTTTTGTGTATTAACTGTTTATTCTAACAATTTTTTGGAAGCCTTCAGGGTTTTGTATATATAAAATCATGTTGTTTCCAAATAGTGACAGTTTTACTTCTTCCTTTCCAATTTGCATGTCTCATTTGTTTTTCCTGCCTAATTACTCTGGCTAGGGCTTCTAATACCAAGCTGAATAAAACTGGCAAGAGTGGGCATCTGTGTCTTGTACCTGATCTTCAAGAAAAGCGTTTAGCTTTTCCCCATTGAGTATGATATAGCTGTAGATTTGTTATATACAGCCTTTATTATATTGAGACACATTCCATATATACCTACTTTGTTAACAGCTTTCATCATAAATAGATGTTGAATTTTGTCAAATGGTTTTTCTTCATCTATTAAGATTATCATAGTGACTGTAACTTTCATTTTGTTAATGTGCTATATCACATTGATTGGTTTGCAAATGTTGAACTGTCCTTGTATCCCTGGATAAATCCTTCTTGATCGTAGTGTATGATCCTTTTAATGTATTGTTGAATTCAGTTTGCGAATATTTTGCGGGGATTTTTGCATCTATTTTCATCAGGGATATTTTATATGTGTGTGTTGTCATTGTCTGGTTTTGATGTCAGAGTTATGCTGGCCTCCTAATGAGTTTGGGAATGTTTCCTCCTTTTTTGGGGGGGGGTTCTTGTTTCATTGTCTTTGAGGAGTGTGAGAATAACTACTAAGTCTTACTCGAATGTTTGATAGAATTCACCACTGACACTGTCTTGTTCTGAACTTTTGTTGGGGGTACTTTTTTATTACTGATTCGGTTTCCCTGTTAGTGATTGGCCTATTCAGAATTTCTATTTATTCATCATTCAGTCTTAGAAGATTGTATGTTTTTTGGAATTTATCCATTTCTTCTGGGTTGTACTATGTGGGGTGTATAATTGTTCATAGTAGTCTCTTATGATCCTTTGTCCTTCTTTGGTATCAGTTATAACTTCTCTTTCATTTCTCGTTTCATTTATTTGAGCCCTCTCTTTCTTGCTCAGGCTAAAGATTTGTCAATTTTGTTTCTTAGATACAACTCTTAGTTTCATTGTGTTTTATTTATTTTAGTTTCTATTTCATTGCTTTCTACTCCGATCTTTATTATTCCCTTTCTTCTAACTTGGAACTTTTTCTTTTTCTAGTTCCATTAGGTGCAAAGTTAGATTGTTTATTTGAGATACTTCCTGTTTCTTGAGGTAGGCCTGCCTCTCTAACCTCTCTTAGAACTGCTTATGCAGGGGCACCTGGGTGACTCAGTTGGTTAAGCGACTGCTTTCGACTCAGGTCATGGTCCCGGAGACCCGGGATCAAGCCCCATATTGGGCTCCCTGCTCGGCGGGAAGCCTGCTTCTCCCTCTCTCAGTCTCCCTGCTTGTGTTCCCTCTCTAGCTGTGTTTCTCTCTGTCAAGTAAATAAATAAATAAAATCTTTAAAAAAAAAAAACAAAAAACTGCTTATGGGTTAACTCAGTGGGTTAAAGCCTCTGCCTTTGGCTAAGGTCATGATCTCAGGGTCCTAGGATTGAGGCCCACATCAGGCACTCTGCTCAGTAGGAGGCCTCCTTCCTCCTCTCTCTCTGCCTGCCTCTCTGCCTACTTGTAATCTCTCTGTCAAATAAATAAATAAAATCTTTAAAAAAAACAAAAGAACTTCTTATGCTGTATCCCATTGATTTGGGTATGTTATATTTCCATTTACATTTGTCTCATGGTATTTTTTTATTCTCTTTTGATTTCTTTGTTGACGCATTGGTTGTTTATTATATTGCTTAATCACCTCATATTTGTGATTTTTCCAGTCTTCCTCTTTAAATTGATTTCTTGTTTCATGCTATTATAGTTGGAAAAAACGTTTGATCTAATTTCAGTGTTCTTAAATGTATTGAGACTTATTTTGTGGCTTAACATGTGATCTGTCCTGGAGATCGTTCCATGTGTGCTTGAAAAGAATGTGTATTCTATTTTTGGGTGGAATATTCTGTATATATCTGTTAAGTCCATCTGGTCTAACCTGTTATATAAGGCTAATGTCTCCTTATTGATTTTCTGTCTGAATGATCTATTCACTGAGCTAAGTGGGGTGTTAAAGTCCCCTATCGCTATTGTTTTGCTCTCAATTTCTCCCTTTATGTCTGCTAATATTTGTTTTATATATTTTGGTGCTCCTGCGTTGAGTGCAGTAGTATTTACAGGTATTTTCTTCTCTTGCTGGATTGACCCCTTTATTATGTAAAATCCATCTTTGTCATTTTTACAGTCTTTGGCTTTCTCTTAGTTTACACTTACCTGGAATGACTTTTTCCATTCCTTTACTTTCAGTCTGTGTGTCCTTACATCTGAAGTGAATCTCTTGCAGGCAGCGTATAGCTGGGTCTTATATTTTCAATCCATTCAGCCATGGAACTCAGTCCATTTACATTGAACCTAATTATTGATAGGTGTGCATTTATAGCCATTTTGTTAAATGTTTTTCTGGCTGCATTGCAGTTCCTCTGTTTCTTCTTTTTTTGCTTCTTTCCCTTTTGGTTTTATGACTTTCTATAGTATTATGGTTAGATTCCTTTTTTGTTATATTTTGTGTATCTACTATAGGTTTTGGTTTTGTGGTACCATGAGGGTCGAGTATAACAGCCTATATATTAGTCTGTTTTAGAAAATTAGATTTGTGAATGCATTCTAAAACTTCACACTTTAACTCCCCACCTTCCATGATTACATATATATTTTTAAGATTTTATTTATTTATTTGACAGAGAGAAACACAGCTAGAGAGGGAACACAGCAGGGGGAATGAAAGAGGGAGAAGCAGGCTTCCTGCTGTGCAGGGAGCCCGATATGGGGCTCCAACCCAAGACTCCAGGATCATGAGCTGAGCTGGAGGCAGGCGCTTAGTGACTGAGCCACCCCCCATGATTATATTTTTAATGTCCCGTTTTACATTTTTTATATTGTGTATCCCTTAAGTATTATTTTTTTTAAAGATTTGTTTATTTATTTTAGAAAGAGAGCACAAGTAGGGGAGGCAGAGAGAGAGAGAAAGAATCTCACACAAACTCCAGGAGTGTGAGGCTGGGCACTGGGCTCAGTCTCAAAACGCTGAACTCACAACCTGCCCCAAAACCAAGAGGGAGATGCTCAATCGACTGTGCCAGCCATGTACTCCTCCCTTAACTAATTATTGTAGTTATTCTTTCCTTTTTTTTTTTATTTTTTACTACTTTTGCCCTTTGAATTTTTGTACTAGCACCATTACCATTACATATATTTACCTATAACAGTGAGGTTTTTACTGTTTTTTTCCTTACTATTTAGTGTACTTTCTTTTCACCATAAAGAAGTCCCTTTAACATTTTTCTTAGGGCCAGTTTAGCAGTGGTGAACTCTGTTAGCTTTGTTTGTCTGAAAAGCTCTTTATCTCTCCTTCAAACCTAAGTGATAACCTTGCTGGATAGTGTTTTCCTGTTTGGAGGTTTCTTCCTTCAGCACTTTGAGTATATCCTGCCACTGTCTTCTGGCCTGTAAAGTATCTGCTGAGAAATCTGCTGATAGTCTTATGGGGGTTCCCTTATACATAACAAGTTATTTTTCTCTTACTGTTTTTAAGATCCTTTAACTTTTGACATTTCAATTATAATGTGTTTTGGTGTGTGTTACTTTGGGCTCATTTTTGGGGAATTCTTTGTGCTTTCTAGATCTGGATATGTTTCCTTACCCAGGTTAGGAAAGATTTCAGCCATTATTTCTTCAAATGAATTTTCTGACCCTTTCTCTCTCACAGAATTTCTGTGATGAGAATGTTAATATGTTGTTCCATAAGTTTCTTAAGCTATCTTAACTTTTTAAAGTTCTTTTTTTTTTTTTTTTTTTTTGCTCTGTTGGGGTGAGTTCCATTGCTCTGTCTTCCAGATCACTGATGTTTTCTTTTGTTTCATCTGCTTTGCTATTGAATCTCTTTACTGTATTTTTCAGTTTAGTTATTCTGTTCTGCAGCTCCATGACTTCTGTTTGCTACTTACATTTCTAACTCTTTTTTGAAGCTGCAGTGTGTTTATTCATTCTTCTCCTGAGTTCAGTGAGCAGCTTCATGGCCAATATTTTGAACTCTGTATCAGACAAATCTCTTATCTATGTTTTATTCAATGTTTTTCAGGGGAGGGTTGTATCTTATTCTTTCATCTGGAACATATTCCTCTGTCTTCCTATTTTGCTTGACTCTCTCTTCATTTCTTTGTGTAGTAGGTGAAACAGCTATGTGTCTCGGTCTTGGATGAATGGCCTTGTATAGATGATGAAACTTACTGCTAACCTTGTCCTTTGTTATCTCTCCAGCATTGGTGATTGTCTAAGCAATGTGATTTATTCCTGGTTGACCCAAGTGGTTGGGGGAGTGGCTAGCGATTGAGCCTTCCAGAAAGTGGGATCTCAGTCCCCCCCTAGCTTTAGGCTAATTAGAAGCTTAACTCACGGGTGCAGAATCACCATGGCCATCAGAGAATAGAGATTTAATAAGAAAAGTGATGAAGCCAGGGAGATGCCCTCCACTCTGGTTTTGGAGCATGTCCCTGCTAGAATGGCTGACCCTGCAGAGCCCTCCTGCCCCTCCTCCTTCGCCCATTGAAGACTACAGAGTCTAAGTGGGCTTTTACAGCACTGCAGTGAAGTAAACCTTGCTGGCCTCCAGACCAGGCAGGGTGCAGGTGTTCCCTTGGTGACAGTTGGAATGACTAGGGCTCCAGAATAGTGTACAAGCTCATTTCTTGGAGGACTAGTTAAACTGTAGCCAGGCCAAGGGAGTGCACAAAGGTGCTGTCCCCTGGCCTACATACCCTAAGAGCATGTCTGTGGCCTTTAAATGTGTAGTAATCCTGAAGTGTGTCCTTCCATCTGAAGTTCTAGGACAAGTAAATGTCATTTTTCACACGAGAGTGGGGCGGGGTTTTGGTCTGCTCTGTCTTCAGTGTTGGGCTAGTAATCCATCAGGAACTGTCACTCCAATGTTTCAAACCTGCTGGAACCAGAAACACAATCTTCCCTGGCACCAGAACCAGATGCTCAAGGGACATCCCTGTGAGGGGCATACCTGTCTGCATTAGAAGGTTAGAGAGGAGTGCAAAAATGGCACCCACCAGTGCCTCTCTCCATAGAGATAGTCCTAACAGCCTTTTCACAGATGCTCTAATATTAGCAAGTGAATCTCATTCATATATGGTCTAGGTGCTTTTCAAACTGCTGCCTTTGTACTGGGTCCCAGGGTGAGTGAGTCTGCAGTCAAATGCTTTAAGAGTGGAATCTCTGTTTCCTAGAGCCCTCTATCCTTCTGAATGTAAGCCCTGTTGGTTTTCAAAGTTGTTTTTCAAAGATGAGGATTCCTCATCTCTCTGGTATAGGTTACAAGGGTCAAGGTGCCTCACAGGAGGCTCATCACCTTGCTCCACCAGGAGAAACTCTGTATTTGTGACATCCTTCCTAATTGTGGGTCACCACAGCAAGGGTAAGGTTTTTGGTGAGACCCTCTCTGCCTCTCCTGCCCATATTGATGTGGCCCTGTGGTTGCTTGTTATACAGAAGCTGTTCCGTTAGTTTTCAGGTCTTTTTCAAGGGAATTTATTTCATAGGTACCTGTAAATTTGTTGTTTATGGGAGGTGAGATCAACCAAATCAGATCATGTCACTCCTGTGCTGCTATCCCAAACTGCCTTCCTTAATAATGTTGTTTTTAGAAGGTGGTAAGTGCTATGGAAAAGAAAACTATACAGCTAATAAGAGTAGTAGTTATATTAGGATGGTCAGTATAGTCCATATTGACAAGAGAAAATTTGAACTAAGATGTGAAGAAGACAAAGCAATTAGCCAGCAATTATCTGGGGAAGAGCTTTCTAATAGAGAATGCTAGACCAAAGGTGTACTTGGCCTGTTTGAGGAACAGCAGGGAACCAGTATGACTATCAGACAGTGAGCAAAGGGTCATATAGTAGCAATGAGGTCAGTGGTAAGAGGACAAAGACCAGATCATGTAGAGCCTGTTAGCCCTTTTAAGGAGGTGAATTTTTACTCTGAGTGAAATATAGAGCCATTGGAAGATTTTTAGCACAGGAGTGACATGATCTGATTTGGTTTTTAAAAGGGATGTCTCTCTGGTCCTGTTTGAAAATATGGACTGTATTGCATTGGGCGGTGGGGGGCGGGGGAGAGAGAGGAGTATGGTAGGAGCTGGGAGACCAGGTTGGAGTGCCTTGCCCTAATCCAGTTAAAGTTTATAGTCATTTAGGCCAGAATAATAACAATGGAGTGGTTGATGGTGGAGTTGGCAGAATTTCTTGATAGATAGGATGTGGAGTATGAGAGAAAATGAGGACTTGAGGTTGCTTCCAGGCTTTTTGGCCTAAGCATTGGTGAAGCTGCCATTATCTGAAATGAAGAAGTCTGTAAAGACAGTGGTTTGGGGTGAGTGTTGAGAGGCAAAGGTGTCAGATTTGGGTATGTTGAGTGTCAGATAGCTCTTTGACATAAGAGAGGAGATGCTAAGTAGGCAACTTGAATGTATTAATATTTCTTGACCTTTTCTTCATTAAGTAAGTGATATATTTTTGTACTTTATTTTATTTATTCATTTTAAAGTGTGGGGTTTGAATTCATGACCCAGAGATCAAGATGTGAGCTGAGATTAAGAGTTCATTGCTGGGGCACCTGGGTGGCTCAGTTGGTTAAGCAACTGCCTTCCGCTCAGGTCATGATCCTGGAGACCTGGGATCGAGCCCCACATTGGGCTTTCTGCTTGGCAGGAAGCCTGCTTCTCCCTCTCTCACTCCCCCTGCTTGCTTTCCCTCTCTGCCTGTGTTTCTCTATGTCAAATAAATAAAATCTTAAAAAAAAAAAAAAGTTCATTGCTCAACCAACTCAGCCACCTAGGTGCCCCTTTATTACTTTTTTGGACAGGAATATTTTTTATTATAAAGTTTTCAATAGATATAGTTTTATTCAATAGTTTTTCAACATTTTACTTTATTTAATTGTATCTTTTAACCAGTTTTTATACAATACCAAGGAAAAAATTATTGCAGATATGCTTACATCCAAAAGATCAACAAATCCATTTTATGTTAGGAAAGTTTTTTCCAAATTTTTAAATTTAAATTCAATTAAATAGCACAGAGTCTATTATTAGTTTCGGAGGTAGAGTTCAGTGATTCATCAGTCTTAAGTAACACCCAGTGCTCAATACATCCCATGTCCTCCTTAATGCCCGTCACCCAGCCACCCCATCCCCCTCAGCCCCCTCCTCCAACAGCTCTCAGTTTGTTTCCTGTGATTAAGAGTTTCTTGGGGAGCCTGGGTACCTCAGCCAGTTAGGCATTTGCTTTCAGCTTGGGTAGTGATCCCAGGGTTCCCGGGATCCGTGGGAAGCATGCTTCTCCCTGTCCTATTCCCCTGCTTATATACATCTGTGCTTTCTTTCTCTATCTCTGTCAAATAAATAAACAAAATCTTAAAACAAAACACGGTTTCTTACGATTTGCTTCCCTCTCTGATTTCATCCTGTTTTATTTTTCCCTCCCTTCCCCTATGCTTCTCTGTTTTGTTTTTTAAATTCCATGTATAAATGAGATCATATGATAATTGTCTTTCTCTGATTGACATTTCACTTAGCATAATACCTTCTGGTTTCATCCATGTCATTGCAAATGACAGGATTTCATTTTTTTGATACCTGAGTAATGTCGCATCATATATATGTATTCCACACCGTCTTTATCCATTCATCTGTTGACGGACGTCTAGGTTCTTTCCACAGTTTGACTATTGTGGGTATTGCTGCTACCAACATTCGGGTGGACGTGCACCTTCAGATCACTACATTTTTATCTTTAGGGCAAATACCCAGTAGTGCGATTACTAGGTTGTAGGGTAGCTCTATTTTCAGCTTCTTGAGGAACCTCTGTACTGTTTTCCAGAGTGGCTGCACCCGCTTGCATTCCCACCAACAGTATAAGAGGGTTCCTAGGTGCCCCTTTAAATTAGAACCTTTTCATTTTATTTTTAAAAAACATAAAGTTTGCCATCTTAACCACTGCAAGTGTTGGCATTAAGTACACTGGCATTGTTGTGATACCATGACCACCATCCATCCATAGAACCCTTCATCTTGCAAAACTGAAACGCTACAGTCATTAAACAGTAACTTTCCATTCTCCTATCTCCTCAGCCCCTGGCAACCACCATGCTACTTTCTGTCTGATTTTGACTTCTCTATGTAACTGATATAAGTGGGATCAAATAGTATTTGTGTTTTTTAACTGGTTTATTTCACTTAGCATGATGGCCTTGTGGTCATCCATGTTGTAGCATGCATCAGGAGTTCCCTTTTAAGGGTGAATAATATTCTGTTGCATATATATGCCACATTTTGTTTATCTCTTCATCTGTTATTGGATAGTTGCATTGCTTCCATGTTTTAGCTATTGTGAATATTGTGAGTTGCTGTCTACATAAGTGTGCAAACATAAAGGATATATATTTTTAAATCTTTAATACACCTATGACTTTCATAGATTTTTCTTTTACAAGTAATTTCTTTTTTTAAAGATTTTTTTTATTTGACAGAGAGATCACAAATAGGCAGAGGAGCAGGCAGAGAAAGAGGGGGAAGCAGGCTTCCCTCTGAGCAGAGAGCCCGATGTGGGACTCAATCCCAGGACTCGGAGATCATGACCTGAGCTGAAAGCAGAGGCTTAACCCTCTGAGCCACCCAGGAGCCCCTACATAAGTAATTTCTAAGCACCTTTTCATTATAAAAGATTTAAATGGTACAATTGAATAGACAGCAAAACGTGAAGGGTCCCATTCATCCTCTCCTCCTACTGACATCCCTTTCTAATGCATTTATGCACATTTGTGTGCATCTCCCTTTTTTAAAGGGGACCCTACTGTACATATTTTCTATAGTTTTTTAGTCTTTTACTCAATATTGTCTTGGAGATCTTCCCAATCTCATTTTTTTTCTGTTTTTAACAATGATTCATATGTTCCATAAAGTTGCATTGACTAGTCATATACTTTTGTATATGTACATATATTTTTACACAGGATGCTTTCTGCACCTTCCTAGATGTAGAATTCCTAGGTCCAAGAAAATTTCTTTAACTATTAATCATATTTTCTTTTCTAAGATCTTTTATGGTTTGCTTATTTTTCTGGAAAAGTTCTTATAGACCTCTAGAAGTTTGGAAAATAAACAGTTTTCTAAAATTTCCAGGCTATGGATTTGTTCCTCTTTTTTTTTTTTTTTTTTTTTTTTTTTTTTTTTTTTTTTTTTTT